>JARQOD010011143.1:0-24592 GCA_033576555.1 Oophaga sylvatica
GTTTTTTTGTCTATTGAATGTTAGCTTGCTGACCGAGCACTCCGCCCCCCCGGTGGTGATTTTAATTACACCAGGTTCCTACTTTACCCATAAATGCAGGCATTACTGACAGAGGTGCATATTCACCCAGAACTTCAGATATCAGCCTAATAGAGGTATGTTCACATTAGGTCAGGGACTCACCAGAATTGAGACCACCTTGACGATGGTTGGTGGGCTTTAAAATGTTTGGCCAAATGTTTATACTAAGCGTCTCAAATTTTTCCTTATATTCAAAGCCATATTGCTATTCTAAATTTCATGTATTCCATGTTGTCATGCTTAGCATGCTGAGTGCAGCCTTTTTTTGTGTGTTTTACATGGGGGTAGCTTCCCTTGGTTTGCACCTAGTTCACATTAGTCTGGATGTGCCAGTCAGTTTTTTTGTCTATTGAATGTTAGCTTGCTGACCGAGCACTCCGCCCCCCCAGGTGGTGATTTTAATTACACCAGGTTCCTACTTTACCCATAAATGCAGCATTACTGACAGAGGTGCATATTCACCCAGAACTTCAGATATCAGCCTAATAGAGGTATGTTCACATTAGGCCAGGGACTCACCAAATGAGACCACCTTGACGATGGTTGGTGGGATTTAAAATGTTTGGCCAAATGTTTATACTAAGCGTCTCAAATTTTTCCTTATATTCCAAAGCCATATTGCTATTCTAAATTTCATGTAATTCCATGTTGTCATGCTTTAGTATGCTTGAGTGCAGCCTTTTTTTGTATGTTTTACATGGGGGTAGCTTCCCTTGGTTTGCACCTAGTTCACATTAGTCTGGATGTGCCAGTCAGGTATTTTTGTCTATTGAATGTTAGCTTGCTGACCGAGCACTCCGCCCCCCCAGTGGTGATTTTAATTACACCAGGTTCCTACTTTACCCATAAATGCAGGCATTACTGACAGAGGTGCATATTCACCCAGAACTTCAGATATCAGCCTAATAGAGGTATGTTCACATTAGGTCAGGACTCACCAGAATTGAGACCACCTTGACGATGGTTGGTGGCTTTAAAATGTTTGGCCAAATGTTTATACTAAGCGTCTCAAATTTTTCCTTATATTCCAAAGCCATATTGCTATTCTAAATTTCATGTATTCCATTTGTCATGCTTTAGTATGCTTGAGTGCAGCCTTTTTTTGTATGTTTTACATGGGGGTAGCTTCCCTTGGTTTGCACCTAGTTCACATTAGTCTGGATGTGCCAGTAGGTTTTTTTGTCTATTGAATGTTAGCTTGCTGACCGAGCACTCCGCCCCCCCAGGTGGTGATTTTAATTACACCAGGTTCCTACTTTACCCATAATGCAGGCATTACTGACAGAGGTGCATATTCACCCAGAACTTCAGATATCAGCCTAATAGAGGTATGTTCACATTAGGTCAGGGACTCACCAGAATTGAGACCACCTTGACGATGGTTGGTGGGCTTTAAAATGTTTGGCCAGATGTTTATACTAAGCGTCTCAAATTTTTCCTTACATTCCAAAGCCATATTGCTATTCTAAATTTCATGTATGCCATGTTGTCATGCTTTAGTATGGTTGAGTGCAGCCTTTTTTTGTATGTTTTACATGGGGGTAGCTTCCCTTGGTTTGCACCTAGTTCACATTAGTCTGGATGTGCCAGTCAGGTTTTTTTGTCTATTGAATGTTAGCTTGCTGACCGAGCACTCCGCCCCCCCAGGTGGTGATTTTAATTACACCAGGTTCCTACTTTACCCATAAATGCAGGCATTACTGACAGAGGTGCATATTCACCCAGAACTTCAGATATCAGCCTAATAGAGGTATGTTCACATTAGGTCAGGGACTCACCAGAATTGAGACCACCTTGACGATGGTTGGTGGGCTTTAAAATGTTTGGCCAAATGTTTATACTAAGCTGTTGTGAATGGGTTTGAGATGAGTTCTGAGCAGAGGCTCCCTCTGGTGGTTACAAGCGGTACTAGTGAGGATTGGGAATCAGGTGTTACTGATTGGTCTTATTTAAGGGAATCATTTTCCCATCAGGGTTGCCGGTGATCAATTGTTCTGGTCTGAATCCTTCTTTCCAGTTCCCTTGTAGCCTGCTGTGTCGTGTCTGCATCTCCTGCTATCAGATAAGACAATTTCTTATTTTGTGTTTTTGCTATATTTTTGCATTTTGTCCTGCACTTCTGTGGGGGCCTTCAGGTCCCCTCCGGGGGCTTTTGCCCTCTCAGTTTAGTCCAGCCACTGTGTTTTGTACTTTTGCTTTTTCCAGTTTTTTCAGTGGCTGCTGTTTTTGTTACACCAGAGAACTAATTTAGGTGGTAGAGGTCGTGTGATCTCAGGTGATTTTGAAATTAGTAGAGTTGGTGTTTTTCAGGGTTTTCTGGGATTGCAGTAAGTACCCTTCCTGTCCTTTTCTATTTAGATAGTTTGGGCCCCAGCGTTTGCTCATACTATTTTCTTTCTGTGTCAGTATTTCCTCTTGTCTAACCGCCATTACATGTTTGGGGGCTTTCTATTATCTTTGGGGTTCTGCTCCGGGGCAGATAGCTTTCCTATTTCTATCTTTAGGTGTAGTTAGTTTCTCAGGCTGTGACGAGGCGTCTAGGACCATCGTAGGAACGCTCCACGGCTGCCTCTAGTTGTGGTGGTTAGTCAGGGTACTGCAATCCCATAGATTCCAACTGCTCTGGTGTATTTCCTTTTTTACCTGCACTCCTCAGCTACCGTAACATAACAGTATCACCGGACATAAAAATTGTATGGTACTCACGAAGGGAAAAAATATTTTGAAGGAAGAAAAGTTGTCAGAGATATTTTTCTGTTTGTTGCATTTTTTTTTTTTTTTTTCCCTCTGTATCTCTGGGTGCTGGGGAGGATTTTTTCTCTCAATGGAGTTTGCACAGTTGTCTGACCGTGTGGATCAGCTTGCCACTGAGGTTCAGAGTATTGCTGCATATCTTGCTAGGTTGCCTGTTGTGGAACCTAAGATCCCCATGCCAGATTTGTTTTTAGGGATCGAGCTAAGTTTCAGAATTTCAAAATAATTGTAAATTGTTTCTTGCCTTAAAATCTAAGTCCTCAGGGAGCGCAGCGCAGCAGGTTCAAATTGTCATCTCTCTCCTGCGCGGCGATCCTCAGGATTGGGCTTTTTCCCTGACACCTGGGGATCCTGTTTTGAGTGATGTTGATGCATTTTTTCAGGCTTTGGGGTTATTGTACGATGAGCCTAATGTCATGATCAAGCTGAAAAAGCCTTGTTGGCATTAAATCAGGGGCTTGATGACGCTGAGTTATACTGTCAGAGATTCCGTAGGTGGGCAGTCCTGACCAAATGGAATGACGACGCTTTGGCGGCCCTTTTCCGGAAGGGTCTGTCGGATAATGTAAAGGATGTTATGGTGGGATTCCTGTCCCCTCTGGTCTCAATGATTCTATGTCATTAGCGATTCAAATTGACAGACGTTTGCGTGAGCGGAGAAGTATGCGTGGAGTGGTGTTGCCTTGTGAGCCAGCTGCTGAGCCCATGCAGTGTGATGGAGTGGTGTCTGGGGCACAGCGTCATGAGTTTCGAAAGCGCAATGGGTTATGTTTCTACTGTGGTGATGCCTCTCATGCTATTTCAGTCTGCCCTAAGCGGGGAAGACGTTTTGCATGCTCAGTTGTCTTGGGTAGTGTTCAGACTAAGTTTTTATTAACTGTCACTCTGATATGCTCTCTGTCCTCATTTTCTGCTCAGGCTTTCGTTGATTCTGGAGCAGCTATTAACCTGATGGATTATGATTTTGCTAAACGTTGTGGATTTCCCTTGATACCCCTACAGAAGTCTATTCCCCTACTGGGGATCGATTCTACCCCTTTGGCTGAGAATAAACCCCAGTTTTCTACTCAGGTGATAATGAGGGTTGAACCTGATCACCAGGAGTGCTGCAAATTTTTGGTTCTATATAATCTGCATGACATTATCGTGCTGGGTTCCCTTGGTTACAGTCTCATAATCCTGTTTTGGATTGGAAATCTGTGTCTGTAACCAGTTGGGGCTGCCAATGTGTTAATACCAACACTCCTGTTTTTTCTGCCTCCCCCCAGGCTGAGGATGTTCCTGACTTTTTGTTTGATTTTTCTGATGTGTTTAGCGAAAGTAAATCTGCATCCTTACCTCCCCATAGGAGCTATGACTGCGCTATTGAATTAGTGCCAGGTAGTAAATTCCCTAAGGGTCGCCTTTTTAACTTGTCTGTACCTGAACATGACGCTATGCGGTCTTATATCAAGGAATCATTGGAGAAGGGTCATATCAGACCATCCTCTTCACCCTTAGGTGCCGGTTTTTTCTTTGTGGCCAAAAAAGATGGTTCATTAAGGCCGTGTTTGATTATCGTCTCTTGAACAATATTACTGTGAAATATCAATACCCGTTACCCTTGATTTCTGACCTGTTTTCCAGGGTGAAAAACGCTACTTGGTTTACCAAGCTTGACCTCAGGGGGGCGTATAACCTTATTCGCATTAAGCACGGGGATGAATGGAAGACGGCATTTAACACCCCTGAAGGGCATTTTGAGTACCTTGTGATGCCCTTTGGGCTCACTAATGCTCCTTCCGTCTTCCAGTCCTTCATGAATGACATTTTCAGGGATTTTGTGGACAAGTTTCTGATTGTTTATTTGGATGATATCTTGATTTTTTCTAATGACTGGGACTCTCATGTGAAACATGTTCGAACTGTATTCCAGATTTTGAGAGAGAATGCTCTGTATGTGAAGGGATCAAAGTGTCTTTTTGGCGTACAGAAGATCTCATTTCTGGATTCATTTTGTCCCCATCTGTTATTGAAATGGACCCGGTCAAGGTTCAGGCCATCTGTGATTGGGTCCAACCTACTTCATTAAAGGCTCTTCAGAGATTTTTGGGTTTTGCCAATTTTTATCGTAAATTTATTGGTAATTTCTCTGTTATTGTTAAACCATTAACTGATTTGACCAGAAAGGGTTCTGATGTGGTGAATTGGCCTCCTGAGGCAGTCTCTGCGTTTCAGGAACTTAAGCAGAGATTCACTTCTGCTCCTGTTCTACGGCAGCCTGATGTTTCTCTGCCATTTCAGGTGGAGGTTGATGCCTCTGAAATTGGGGCAGGTGCCGTTTTGTCCCAAAAAGATCCAGAGACCTCTAAAAGTAACCCTTGTGCCTTTTTCTCTCGAAAATTTTCTCCTACTGAACGTAATTATGACGTGGGTAATCGGGAGTTATTGGCCATGAAGTGGGCTTTTGAAGAGTGGAGACATTGGCTGGAGGGAGCCAAACATCAGGTGGTGGTCCTTACGGACCATAAGAATCTGGTCTATCTGGAATCTGCCAAGCGACTCAATCCTAGACAGGCCAGGTGGGCCTTGTTTTTCACACGTTTTAATTTTGTGGTTTCCTTTCTTCCTGGCACTAAGAATGTTAAGGCGGATGCCCTCTCGAGGAGTTTCCTTGCGGACTCTCCTGAGCTATCTGATCCCTCTGTTATTTTGAAGGAGGGTGTAGTTCTTTCCGCCATCTCGCCCAATTTGAGACTTGCTCTGGAGGGGTGTCAGGAGGATAGGCCCGAGCGCTGCCCTGTTGGAAAATTGTTTGTCCCGGACCAATGGAAAAAGAGTGTGATGTCTGAGATTCATTGTTCCGCATTGGCTGGGCATCCCGGAATTTTTGGTACCAGAGACTTGGTTAGTCGGTCCTTTTGGTGGCCTACCTTGTCTCGCGATGTCAGGGAATTTGTGCAGTCCTGCGGACTTGCTCTCGCTCCAAGCCTTGCTCTCGCTCTAGTGGTTTGTTGATGCCATTGCCTGTGCCCAAGAGACCATGGACCCATATCTCTATGGATTTCATTTCCGATCTTCCTGTTTCTCAGAGAATGACCACCATCTGGGTAATTTGTGATAGGTTTTCCAAAATGATACATCTTGTGCCATTACCTAAGTTGCCTTCCTCCTCTGAATTGGTGCCGTTGTTCCTTCAGCACGTGGTTCGTTTACACGGCATTCCTGAGAACATTGTGTCTGACAGAGGAGTCCAGTTTGTTTCCAGATTTTGGAGGACTTTTTGTTCTAAACTGGGTGTTCAATTGTCTTTCTCCTCGGCATTTCATCCTCAGACCAATGGTCAAACTGAGAGAACAAACCAGACATTGGAGACTTATCTAAGATGCTTTGTGTCTGCTGATCAGGATGACTGGGTCTCTTTTTTGCCTTTGGCTGAGTTTGCTCTTAATAATAGGGCTAGCTCTGCCACTTTGATGTCTCCGTTTTTCTGTAATTCTGGGTTTCACCCTCGATTTTCTTCAGGACAGACGGAGGCTTCTGTCTGTCCAGGTGTTGACTCTGTTGTTGAGCGTATGCAGCAGATTTGGGACCAGGTAGTGGAGAGGTTGTCCCTCTCTCAGGAGAAGGCCCAGCGGTTTGCTAACCGGCATAGGACTGATGGTCCTCGGTTTAAAGTGGGGGACTTGGTCTGGTTGTCCTCAAAGAATATTCCTATGAGAGTAGCATCTCCTAAATTTAAGCCTAGGTTCATTGGACCTTATAAGATCATGGAGATTATTAATCCTGTTTCTTTTCGTTTGCTTCTTCCAGGGACATTTAAGATCCATAACGTGTTCCACAAGTCCTTGTTGAAGAGGTTTGTTGAGCCAGTGGTTCCTGCTGCTGTGCCTCCTGACCCTGTTTTGGTTGAGGGCAATCTGGAGTATGTGGTTGAGAAAATATTGGATTCTCGTTTTTCTAGACGAAGACTCCAGTATTTGGTTAAATGGAGAGGTTATGGTCAGGAAGATAATTCTTGGTGTTTGCTTCGGACATCCATGCTAGGAGACTTATCCGTGCGTATCATAGAACTCATCCTGACCGACCTGGTTGCTCAAATGAGGGTTCGGTGACCCCTCCTCAAGGGGGGGTACTGTTGTGAATGGGTTTGAGATGAGTTCTGAGCAGAGGCTCCCTCTGGTGGTTACAAGCGGTACTAGTGAGGATTGGGAATCAGGTGTTACTGATTGGTCTTATTTAAGGGAATCATTTTCCCATCAGGGTTGCCGGTGATCAATTGTTCTGGTCTGAATCCTTCTTTCCAGTTTCCCTTGTAGCCTGCTGTGTCGTGTCTGCATCTCCTGCTATCAGATAAGACAATTTCTTATTTTGTGTTTTTGCTATATTTTTGCATTTTGTCCTGCACTTCTGTGGGGGCCTTCAGGGTCCCCTCCGGGGGCTTTTGCCCTCTCAGTTTAGTCCAGCCACTGTGTTTTGTACTTTTGCTTTTTCCAGTTTTTTCAGTGGCTGCTGTTTTTGTTACACCAGAGAACTAATTTAGGTGGTAGAGGTCGTGTGATCTCAGGTGATTTTGAAATTAGTAGAGTTGGTGTTTTTCAGGTTTTCTGGATTGCAGTAAGTACCCTTCCTGTCCTTTTCTATTTAGATAGTTTGGGCCCCAGCGTTTGCTCATACTATTTTCTTTCTGTGTCAGTATTTCCTCTTGTCTAACCGCCATTACATGTTTGGGGGCTTTCTATTATCTTTGGGGTTCTGCTCCGGGCAGATAGCTTTCCTATTTCTATCTTTAGGTGTAGTTAGTTTCTCAGGCTGTGACGAGGCGTCTAGGACCACGTAGGAACGCTCCACGGCTGCCTCTAGTTGTGGTGGTTAGTCAGGTACTGCAATCTCATAGATTCCAACTGCTCTGGTGTATTTCCTTTTTTACCTGCACTCCTCAGCTACCGTAACATAACATAAGCGTCTCACCTAGATCACATTAGTCTGGATGTGCCAGTCAGGTTTTTTTGTCTATTGAATGTTAGCTTGCTGACCGAGCACTCCGCCCCCCCAGTGGTGATTTTAATTACACCAGGTTCCTACTTTACCCATAAATGCAGGCATTACTGACAGAGGTGCATATTCACCCAGAACTTCAGATATCAGCCTAATAGAGGTATGTTCACATTAGGTCAGGGACTCACCAGAATTGAGACCACCTTGACGATGGTTGGTGGGCTTTAAAATGTTTGGCCAAATGTTTATAGTAAGCGTCTCAAATTTTTCCTTATATTCCAAAGCCATATTGCTATTCTAAATTTCATGTATTCCATGTTGTCATGCTTTAGTATGCTTGAGTGCAGCCTTTTTTTGTATGTTTTACATGGGGGTAGCTTCCCTTGGTTTGCACCTAGATCACATTAGTCTGGATGTGCCAGTCAGGTTTTTTTGTCTATTGAATGTTAGCTTGCTGACCGAGCACTCCGCCCCCCCAGGTGGTGATTTTAATTACACCAGGTTCCTACTTTACCCATAAATGCAGGCATTACTGACAGAGGTGCATATTCACCCAGAACTTCAGATATCAGCCTAATAGAGGTATGTTCACATTAGGTCAGGGACTCACCAGAATTGAGACCACCTTGACGATGGTTGGTGGGCTTTAAAATGTTTGGCCAAATGTTTATAGTAAGCGTCTCAAATTTTTCCTTATATTCCAAAGCCATATTGCTATTCTAAATTTCATGTATTCCATGTTGTCATGCTTTAGTATGCTTGAGTGCAGCCTTTTTTCGTATGTTTTACATGGGGTAGCTTCCCTTGGTTTGCACCTAGTTCACATTAGTCTGGATGTGCCAGTCAGGTATTTTTGTCTATTGAATGTTAGCTTGCTGACCGAGCACTCCGCCCCCCCAGGTGGTGATTTTAATTACACCAGGTTCCTACTTTACCCATAAATGCAGGCATTACTGACAGAGGTGCATATTCACCCAGAACTTCAGATATCAGCCTAATAGAGGTATGTTCACATTAGGTCAGGGACTCACCAGAATTGAGACCACCTTGACGATGGTTGGTGGGCTTTAAAATGTTTGGCCAAATGTTTATACTAAGCGTCTCAAATTTTTCCTTATATTCCAAAGCCATATTGCTATTCTAAATTTCATGTATTCCATGTTGTCATGCTTTAGTATGCTTGAGTGCAGCCTTTTTTTGTATGTTTTACATGGGGGTAGCTTCCCTTGGTTTGCACCTAGTTCACATTAGTCTGGATGTGCCAGTCAGGTTTTTTTGTCTATTGAATGTTAGCTTGCTGACCGAGCACTCCGCCCCCCCAGGTGGTGATTTTAATTACACCAGGTTCCTACTTTACCCATAAATGCAGGCATTACTGACAGAGGTGCATATTCACCCAGAACTTCAGATATCAGCCTAATAGAGGTATGTTCACATTAGGTCAGGGACTCACCAGAATTGAGACCACCTTGACGATGGTTGGTGGGCTTTAAAATGTTTGGCCAAATGTTTATACTAAGCGTCTCAAATTTTTCCTTATATTCCAAAGCCATGTCGCTATTCTAAATTTCATGTATTCCATGTTGTCATGCTTTAGTATGCTTGAGTGCAGCCTTTTTTTGTATGTTTTACATGGGGGTAGCTTCCCTTGGTTTGCACCTAGTTCACATTAGTCTGGATGTGCCAGTCAGGTTTTTTTGTCTATTGAATGTTAGCTTGCTGACCGAGCACTCCGCCCCCCCAGGTGGTGATTTTAATTACACCAGGTTCCTACTTTACCCATAAATGCAGGCATTACTGACAGAGGTGCATATTCACCCAGAACTTCAGATATCAGCCTAATAGAGGTATGTTCACATTAGGTCAGGGACTCACCAGAATTGAGACCACCTTGACGATGGTTGGTGGGCTTTAAAATGTTTGGCCAAATGTTTATACTAAGCGTCTCAAATTTTTCCTTATATTCCAAAGCCATATTGCTATTCTAAATTTCATGTATTCCATGTTGTCATGCTTTAGTATGCTTGAGTGCAGCCTTTTTTTGTACCTAATACGAGCCAGCCATGTCCAAATCAGCGAGTATACTGCTCGCAAAATGGGTGTGTTGTGTATACATGGGGACTTAAAACATTATCCTACCGCCCTGGTGATGATAAACACGCCAGCGGGGAGGAGGTGACACAAGGTGGGGGTGGTGGTTAATTTGCATTATGAGGTAATAATGGGGAGAGATTTTCCGTTATTTTCTGTGCTTTGGCCTGTAATTACCCTCCCACAGAACAGTCGTCGGCACCAGTGGCAACCAGGTTGCATTCTCCTGAAATCGGGCATGAACCTGGTGGCCCAGAGGAAGATGTACTGGCGGTAGGAGTACCTTTGCCTTCGGTGGAGGAGGAAAACCCCTCTCCTATAGAAGTGTTAGCTGGGGAGATGGAAGATTTGCCACCGGGACCAGAATTCTCATACTTAAATGTGGCAGATGACAATTTTGTTACGGCGCAACTACGTGACCCTACGTTGACTCCAGCCAGTGAAAATGTACTGGTTGTTAATGGGGAACCCCAACACCCCGGGGCAGCTACAGTATTTCCCCAATTCGAGATGAACCAAGATTTGCTGTATCGGGTTGAAAAAATACATGGGGAAATTGTCGAGCAATTGCTGGTACCGCAGTCATATCGGAGGTTGGTAATGGACTTAGCGCATGCTCATGTACTAGGGGGACATTTGGGACAAAAGAAAACCCTAGACAGAATTCTATAACGGTTTTACAGGCTAGGGGTCTATGAAGAAGTTAAACGGTATTGTAACTCTTGTCCCGTGTGCCAGGTAACCAGTCCGCAGCCTCATTTTCGGAGTCCCTTGGTGCCATTACCAATTATAGAGGTACCTTTGAGACAATAGCCATGTATCTGGTGGGTCCGGTTAATAAATCACCAAGGGGTCATCAACACATCCTCGTAGTTCTAGATTACGCTAGCAGGTATCCAGAGGCTATTCCCCTGCGACACACCTCGGCCAAACTGATCGTAAAAGAACTCATGGGTATGTTCTCTCGGGTGGGAATCCCTCAAGAAATCTTAACAGGTCAGGGGACCCGCTTTATGTCAAAAATCATGAAGGAACTCTGCCACTTGTTAAGTGTTAAACAGTTGCGCACATCGGTCTATCATCCCCAAACAGACGGTTTAGTAGAAAGGTTCAATTAAAAACCCTGAAGAATATGTTTAAAAAACCAGTCTCGAAAGATGCTAAGGACTGGGATATCTTGTTGCCATACCTGATGTTTGCATTGCGGGAGGTGCCCCAGGCATCTACGGGGTTCTCGCCCTTTGAACTATTATATGGCAGACATCCCCATGGCTTACTCGATATAGCAAAAGAGGCCTGGGAAAACCATCCAACTCCCCACAAAAGTGTGATAGAACATGTGGCCAAAATGCAAGAGAGAATGGAGACAGTCCTACCATTAGTCGGAGAACATATGGAAGCAGCACAAAGGTCACAGAGGCAGGTCTATAACCGGGAGGCACGGGTAAGGTCCTTTAACCCTGGGGATCGGGTGTTGGTACTTGTGCCTACAGTGGATAGTAAGTTCCTTGCAAGGTGGCAGGGACCCTACGACATTATAGAGAAGGTGGGACCAGTAAACTATAAAGTACAGCAACCAGGGCGGAGAAAGCCAGAACAGGTATACCATGTGAATCAGCTCAAACCATGGAAAGACAGAGACACGCTTGGTGAGGATTGTCCACGGCCTGCATTTCCAGTACAGATGGCTTCCTTGCCTCAGGAGAAGGCAAGAGAAGTCCTCTCCGCCCTCAAAATACCAGACACTTTGTCGCCCAGACAAGTTCAGGAAGTCCGAGAGTTTGTTAGCCGAAATACAGATGTTTTTTCGGAACTTCCTGGTCTTACCTCCCTAATCCAACATGACATTGTCACTGAGCCGCAGGGCAAAGTACAATTAAAGCCATATCGACTGCCTGAGGCCCGGCGACAAGCCAGCAAGGAAGAGGTCAAGAAGATGCTGCAGTTAGGGGTCATTGAAGAGTCCTAGAGTGAGTGGGCCAGCCCAATAGTCCTAATACCAAAGCCAGATGGGACACTAAGGTTCTGTAATGACTTCAGAAAACTGAATGAAATTTCTAAGTTTGACGCCTACCCCATGCCCCGGGTCGATGAGTTAATAGAGCGGTTTGGGCAGGACCGTTATTTTTCAGTCACTGACCTCACAAAAGGGTATTGGCAGGTGCCCCTAACAAAAGCAGCGAGAGAGAAAACGGCTTTTGTAACACCCGAGGGACTGTTCCAGTATATAGTCCTACCCTTCGGGTTGCATGGCGCTCCAGCGACATTCCAGAGGTTAATGGACGTTGTTCTTCGTCCTCATCGCCGATATGCCGCGGACAATCTGGACGATATTGTGGTGTACAGTACAGACTGGGAAAGTCACTTAGCCAAGGTACAGGCGGTGATACATTCGCTGAGACAAGCAGGGCTAACTGCCAACCCAAACAAGTGTTCCATAGGGTTGGAGGAAGCTCGGTACCTGGGGTATGTGATTGTGAGATGTTGTGAATAGGCTGGAAATGAGTTCTGAGCAGAAGCTCCCTCTGGTGGTTACAAACGGTACTGGACTGTCCAGTGAAGATTGTGAGGATTGGGAATCAGGTGTTACTGACTGGTCTTATATAAGGGAGTCGCCTTCCCATCAGGGTTGCCGGTGATCAATTGTTCTGGTCTCAATCCTTGATTCCTGTTTCCTTGGTAGCCTGCTGTGTCGTGTCTGAATCTCCTGCTTACAGATAAGACATTTTCTTGTTTTTGTTTTTGTGCTTGATTTTTGCATTTTGTCCTGCACTTCTGTGGGGGCCTTCAGAGTCCCCTCTGGGGGCTTTTGCCCTCTCAGTTCAGTTCAGCCACTGATGTTTGTACATTTGCTTTTTCCATTTTTTTCAGTGGCTGCTGTTTTGATTTTGGTTACACCAGAGAACTAATTTAGGTGGTAGAGGTCGTGTGATCTCAGGTGTTTTTGAAATTAGTAGAGTTGGTGCTTTTCAGGGTTTTTTGGGATTGCAGTAAGTGCCCTTCCTATCCTTTTCTATTTAGTAAGTTTGGGCCCCAACGTTTGCTCATACTATTTTCTGTCTGTGTCAGTATTTCTTCTTGTCTAACCGCCATTACATGTTTGGGGGCTTTCTATGTTCTTTGGGGATCTGCTCCGGGGCAGATAGCTTTCCTCTTTCTATCTTTAGGTGTAGTTAGTTTCTCAGGCTGTGACGAGGCGTCTAGGACCAACGTAGGAACGCTCCATGGCTGCCTCTAGTTGTGGTGGTTAGTCAGGGTACTGCAATCTCATAGTTTCCAACTGCTCTGGTGTATTGCCTTTTTTACCTGTACTCCTCAGCTACCGAAACATAACAGTATCACCGGCCAAACAAATTGAAAATTATATTGTACTCACAGAAGGGAAAAAAAATATTGTTAAAGAAAAGAGTTGTCAGAGATATTTTTATTTTTTTCCCTCTGTATCTCTGGGTGCTGGGGAGGATTTTTTCTTTTCTCTCAATGGAGTTTGCACAGTTGTCTGGCCGTGTGGATCAGCTTGCCACTGAGGTTTGGAGTATAGCTACCTATCTTGCTGGGTTGCCTGTTGTGGAACCTAGGATTCCCATGCCAGATTTGTTTTTAGGGGATCGATATAAGTTTCTGAATTTCAAAGATAACTGTAAATTGTTTTTTGCCTTGAAATATAAGTCCTCAGGGAACGCAGCGCAGCAGGTTCAAATTGTCATCTCTCTCCTGCGCGGCGATCCTCAGGATTGGGCTTTTTCCCTGACACCTGGGGATCCTGTTTTGAGTGATGTTGATGCATTTTTTCAGGCTTTGGGGTTATTGTACGATGAGCCTAATATCACTGATCAAGCTGAAAAAACTTTGCTGGCATTAAATCAGGGGCTTGAGGACGCTGAGTTATACTGTCAGAGATTCCGTAGGTGGGCACTCATGACCAAATGGAATGACGACGCTTTGGCAGCTCTTTTTCGGAAGGGTCTGTCAGATAATGTAAAGGATGTTATGGTGGGATTCCCTGTTCCCTCTGGTCTCAATGATTCTATGTCATTAGCGATTCAAATTGACAGACGTTTGCGTGAGCGGAAAGGTATGCGTGGAATAATGTTGCCTTGTGAACCTGCTTCTGAATCCATGCAGTGTGATAGAGTGGTTTCTGGGGCACAGCGTCATGAATTTCGAAAGCGCAATGGGTTATGTTTCTACTCTGGTGATGCCTCTCATGCTATTTCAGTCTGCCCTAAGCGGGGAAGACGTTTTGCACGCTCAGTTGTCTTTGGTAGTGTTCAGACTAAGTTTTTATTAACTGTTACCCTGATATGCTCTCTGTCCTCATTTTCTGCTCAGGCTTTTGTTGATTCTGGAGCAGCTATTAACCTGATGGATTTTGATTTTGCTAAACGTTGTGGGTTGTCCCTTGATACCCCTACGGAAGTCTATTCCCCTACTGGGGATCGATTCTACCCCTTTGGCTGAGAATAAACCTCAGTTCTCTACTCAGATGATAATGAGGGTAGAACCTGATCATCAGGAGAGTTGCAAATTTTTGGTTCTGTATAATCTGCATGACATTATCGTACTGGGTTTTCCTTGGTTACAGTCTCATAATCCTGTTTTGGATTGGAAATCTGTGTCTGTTACCAGTTGGGGCTGCCAATGTGTTAATACCAACACTCCTGTTTTTTCTGCCTCCCCCCAGGCTCAGGATGTTCCTGACTTTTTGATTGATTTTTCTGATGTGTTTAGCGAAAGTAAATCTGCATCCTTGCCTCCCCATAGGAGCTATGACTGCGCTATTGAATTAGTGCCTGGTAGTAAATTCCCTAAAGGTCGCCTTTTTAACTTGTCTGTACCTGAACATGACGCTATGCGGTCTTATATCAAGGAGTCATTGGAGAAGGGTCATATAGACCATCCTCTTCACCCTTAGGTGCCGGTTTTTTCTTTGTGGCCAAAAAGGATGGTTCATTAAGGCCGTGTATTGATTATCGTCTCTTGAACAATATTACTGTGAAATATCAATATCCGTTACCCTTGATCTCTGACCTGTTTTCCAGGGTGAAAAACGCTACTTGGTTTACCAAGCTTGACCTCAGGGGGCATATAACCTTATTCGCATTAAGCACGGGGATGAATGGAAGACGGCATTTAATACCCCTGAAGGGCATTTTGAGTACCTTGTGATGCCCTTTGGGCTCACTAATGCTCCTTCTGTCTTCCAGTCCTTCATGAATGACATTTTCAGGGATTTTGTGGATACATTTCTGATTGTTTATTTGGATGATATCTTGATTTTTTCCAATGACTGGGACTCTCATGTAAAACATGTTCGGACTGTGTTCCAGATTTTGAGAGAGAATGCTCTGTATGTGAAGGGATCAAAGTGTCTTTTTGGCGTTCAGAGGATCTCATTTCTGGGATTCATTTTGTCCCCATCTGTTATTGAAATGGACCCGGTCAAAGTTCAGGCCATCTGTGATTGGGTCCAACCTACTTCATTAAAGGCTCTTCAAAGATTCTTGGGTTTTGCCAATTTTTATCGTAAATTTATTGGTAATTTCTCGGTTATTGTTAAACCATTAACTGATTTGACCAAGAAGGGTTCTGATGTGGTGAATTGGCCTCCTGAGGCAGTCTCTGCATTTCAGGAACTTAAGCAGAGATTCACTTCTGCTCCTGTTCTACGGCAGCCTGATGTTTCTCTACCATTTCAGGTGGAGGTTGATGCCTCTGAAATTGGGGCAGGTGCCGTTTTGTCCCAAAGAGATCCAGAGACCTCTAAAAGTAACCCTTGTGCCTTTTTCTCTCGAAAATTTTCTCCCACTGAACGTAATTATGACGTGGGTAATCGGCAGTTATTGGCCATGAAGTGGGCTTTTGAAGAGTGGAGACATTGGCTGGAGGGAGCCAAACATCAGGTGGTGGTCCATACGGACCATAAGAATCTAGTTTATCTGGAATCTGCCAAGCGACTTAATCCTAGACAGGCCAGGTGGGCCTTGTTTTTCACACGTTTTAATTTTGTGGTTTCATTTCTTCCTGGCACTAAAAATGTTAAGGCGGATGCCCTCTCGAGGAGTTTCCTGGCGGACTCTCCTGAGTTATCTGATCCTTCTGTTATTTTGAAAGAGGGTGTAGTTCTTTCCGCCATCTCGCCCAATTTGAGACTGGCTCTGGAGGGGTGTCAGGAGGATAAGCCCGAGCGCTGCCCTGTTGGGAAATTATTTGTCCCGGACCAGTGGAAAAAGAGTGTAATGTCTGAGATTCATTGTTCCGCGTTGGCCGGTCATCCCGGAATTTTTGGTACCAGAGACTTGGTTAGTCGGTCCTTTTGGTGGCCTACCTTGTCTCGTGATGTTAGGGAGTTTATGCAGTCCTGCGGGACTTGCTCTCGCTCCAAGCCTTGCTCTCGTTCTAGTGGTTTGTTGATGCCATTACCTGTGCCCAAGAGACCATGGACCCATATCTCTATGGATTTCATTTCCGACCTCCCTGTTTCTCAGAGAATGACCGTCATCTGGGTGATTTGCGATAGGTTTTCTAAGATGATACATCTTGTGCCATTACCTAAGTTGCCTTCCTCCTCTGAATTGGTGCCTTTGTTCCTTCAGCACGTGGTTCGTTTACACGGCATTCCTGAGAACATTGTGTCTGACAGAAGAGTCCAGTTTGTTTCCAGATTTTGGAGGACCTTTTGTTCTAAACTTGGTGTTCAATTGTCTTTCTCCTCGGGGTTTCATCCTCAGACCAATGGTCAAACTGAGAGAACAAACCAGACATTGGAGACTTATCTAAGATGCTTTGTGTCTGCTGATCAGGATGACTGGGTCTCTTTTTTGCCTTTGGCTGAGTTTGCTCTTAATAATAGGGCTAGCTCTGCCACTTTGATGTCTCCATTTTTCTGTAATTCTGGGTTTCACCCTCGATTTTCTTCAGGACAGACGGAGGCTTCTGTCTGTCCAGGTGTTGACTCTGTTGTGGAGCGTATGCAACAGATTTGGGACCAGGTAGTGGAGAGGTTGTCCCTCTCTCAGGAGAGGGCCCAGCGGTTTGCTAACCGGCATAGGACTGATGGTCCTCGGTTTAAAGTGGGGGACTTGGTCTGGTTGTCCTCAAGAAATATTCCTATGAGAGTGGCATCTCCTAAATTTAAGCCTAGGTTCATTGGACCTTATAAAATCATGGAGATTCTTAATCCTGTTTCTTTTTGTTTGCTTCTTCTAGGGACATTTAAGATCCATAACGTGTTCCACAAGTCCTTGTTGAAGAGGTTTGTTGAGCCAGTGGTTCCTACTACTGTGCCTCCTGACCCTGTTTTGGTTGAGGGCAATCTGGAGTATGTGGTTGAGAAAATATTGAATTCTCGTTTTTCTAGACGGAAACTCCAGTATTTGGTTAAATGGAGAGGTTATGGTCAGGAAGACAATTCTTGGGTGTTTGCTTCGGACATCCATGCTAGGAGACTCATCCGTGCGTATCATAGAACTCATCCTGACCGACCTGGTTGCTCAAATGAGGGTTCGGTGACCCCCCCTCAAGGGGGGGGTACTGTTGTGAATAGGCTGGAAATGAGTTCTGAGCAGAAGCTCCCTCTAGTGGTTACAAACGGTACTGGACTGTCCAGTGAAGATTGTGAGGATTGGGAATCAGGTGTTACTGACTGGTCTTATATAAGGGAGTCGCCTTCCCATCAGGGTTGCCGGTGATCAATTGTTCTGGTCTCAATCCTTGATTCCTGTTTCCTTGGTAGCCTGCTGTGTCGTGTCTGAATCTCCTGCTTACAGATAAGACATTTTCTTCTTTTTGTTTTTGTGCTTGATTTTTGCATTTTGTCCTGCACTTCTGTGGGGGCCTTCAGGGTCCCCTCTGGGGGCTTTTGCCCTCTCAGTTCAGTTCAGCCACTGATGTTTGTACATTTGCTTTTTCCATTTTTTCCAGTGGCTGCTGTTTTGATTTTGGTTACACCAGAGAACTAATTTAGGTGGTAGAGGTCGTGTGATCTCAGGTGTTTTTGAAATTAGTAGAGTTGGTGCTTTTCAGGGTTTTTTGGGATTGCAGTAAGTGCCCTTCCTATCCTTTTCTATTTAGTAAGTTTGGGCCCCAACGTTTGCTCATACTATTTTCTGTCTGTGTCAGTATTTCTTCTTGTCTAACCGCCATTACATGTTTGGGGGCTTTCTATGTTCTTTGGGGATCTGCTCCGGGGCAGATAGCTTTCCTCTTTCTATCTTTAGGTGTAGTTAGTTTCTCAGGCTGTGACGAGGCGTCTAGGACCAACGTAGGAACGCTCCACGGCTGCCTCTAGTTGTGGTGGTTAGTCAGGGTACTGCAATCTCATAGTTTCCAACTGCTCTGGTGTATTGCCTTTTTTACCTGTACTCCTAAGCTACTGAAACATAACAGTGAGAGGAGTTATCAAACCCCAAATAAACAAAGTGGAGGCAATCCAAAACTGGCCGCGTCCCTCACCACAAAACAAGTGAAAGGGTTTTTGGGGTTAGTGGGATACTACCGGCGGTTTATTCCCAATTTTGCAACCCTGTCGGTGCCGTTAACTGACTGCCTAAAAGGCAGGAAGTCAGTAATGGTGCGATGGAATGATCAGCTTGAAGAAGCGTTTGTAAAACTAAAAGGTGCACCGTGTGTGTCACCATTTTTGATCACACCCGACTTCAAAAGAGAATTCATTGTCCAGACAGATGCGTCAGAGGTAGGTGTGGGTGCCGTGTTGTCTCAGGAGGTTAACGGGGAGGAGCATCCCATTAGTTTCCTGAGTCGAAAGCTTACTCCAGCTGAAACCAGATACAGCATTGTAGAGAGAGAGTGCCTGGCGATCAAGTGGGCACTGGAGTCGTTGCGCTACTATCTGTTGGGGAGAACATTTTGGTTGGTAACTGATCATTCCCCTCTGACTGGCAGTGTTGTAGCCCAGGGAGTAGAGTTCAGGTGGTAGATAGATGAACATAACAGGAAACATGGATAACGTTGCCAACCAGTTATTTAATCGGAAAACGGAGAGGCAAATTCAGGCGAGATCCATGCCTTGTTCATTTTCAGAAAAGTAAGCCGGTCTACATTATCGGAGGATAGTCGCATGCGACGGTCTGTTAGTACACCACCTGCAGCACTAAAGACGCGCTCCGATAATACACTGGCAGCAGGGCAAGCCAGCACCTCCAATGCATACTGGCTAAGCTTTGGCCATGTATCCAGCTTAGAGACCCAAAACTTGAAAGGGGAAGAGCCATCTGGGAGTACACTGAGAGGGCAAGACATGTAGTCTGTCACCATCTTACGGAAACGTTGCCTCCTGGTGACTGGAGGCGTCTCGGATGGTGTAGACATTGGTGGCGCTGCCACAAAACTTCGCCACATTTGGAACATACTGGTCTTGCCTTGTGCACAGGCGCTGCTTGTGCTCCCTCATGTTGCAGAGCTGTCTCCACTGCCTCGACGCACAGAGCTGCTTTGTAAAGCAGTATCAGCAGCGCTCTCGGCTGGAATGGAGAACATTATGGATTGCACCAGTGTGTCTTGGTACTCCCGCATTTTACGATCCCGGTTCAACGGTGTGATGAGGCTTTGTAAGTTGTCCCGGTAGCGAGGGTCTAGGAGGGTGTACACCCAATAATCAGACGTGGTGAGAATGTGGGCGATGCGGCGGTCGTTTCTCAGGCACTGCATCATGAAATCAACCATGTGCTGCAGACTCCCAACTGGCCAACAAACGCTGTCCTCTCTAAGAAGCGTCATCTCTGCCTGCTCTGCATCACCCCACCCTCGCTCTACATACTGACTAGAGCGTTGTGTACCTCCCTCTGTAGCGATTTCTTCCTCCTCCATTGACTCCTCCTCATCCTCCTCACAAAGTGAGCCCTGCCCAGCCCTTTGTGAGGAACCACGTTGCGCTGACTGTCCAGAAGGTGATGGAATTTGTGACTCCTCATCCTCCACCTCTTCCAAAACCTCATCCCTTAGTGCTTGCAGTGTTTTTTGAAGCAGGCAGATAAGGGGGACAGTCAGGCTGACTAGTGCATCATCTGCACTCGCCATCCGCGTTGACTCATCAAACGCACGCAAAACGTGGCAGATGTCCTTCATAGAGGCCCACTCAGTAGTGGTGAAGTGTGGACGGTGCAAATTGCGACTTGATTGCGCCTGATGCAGCTGATACTCCATTACTGCTGGCTGCTGCTCACACAACCGCTCCAACATATGTAAAGTGGAATTCCACCTGGTGGGTACGTCACATATGATGCGATGTTCAGGAAGGCAAAATCTGCGTTGCAGAGCTGCAATGCGCAATCTGGCCATGCTGGAACGTCGCAAGTGAGCGCACTCTAGGCGGACCTTGTGCAGCAGTTCATCAAGATGCGGATATTCCCTCAAAAAACTCTGCACGACCAAGTTGAGCACATGTGCCAGACATGGTATGTGAGTGAGGTTGCCAAGGCCCAGAGCTGCCACCAGATTTCGGCCATTGTCACACACTACCAAGCCTGGCTGTAGATTCGCTGGCAAAAACCACATGTCACTCTCCTGCTTGATGGCATTCCAGACCTCCTGCGCTGTGTGGCTTCGATTCCCCATTGAAATTATTTTGAGGACGGCCTGTTGACGTTTGGCCACGCTGTGCTCATATGGTCGCAACAGGTAAGCGTTCACGGGTCCATGTGGAGGTAGACCGTGACGGCTCCTACAGCGATGATTCTGAGGAACTGGAGTAGGAGGAGGAGTCAATGTGTACAGACTGGATTCCTGCAATCCTTGGAGTTGGCAGAACACGTACAGCGCCACTTGCAAGATCTGTACCCTGCTCCACAACATTGACCCAATGGGCAGTGAGGGAAAGGTATCGTCCCTGGCCATGGGTACTGGTCCACGCATCGGTGGTCAGGTGGACCTTGCTACTGACGGCGTTTAGTAGCGCATGTTTAATTTTTGCCTCAACATGCTTTTGCAGACCAGGGACGGCTTGCCTGCTGAAATAAAATCGGCTTGGCACATTGTATTGTGGGACTGCCAATGCCATTAAGTTCCGGAAACTCTCAGTCTCCACCAGCCTGAATGACAGCATTTCAAGGGACAGGAGTTTTGCAATGCCACCATTCAGAGCCTGTGCTCGTGGATGGTTTGCCGAGTATGGCCGTCTTTTATCCCATGCCTGTGCTACCGATGGCTGTTTTGTGGCCTGGGAGTGTGAGGATGACAGGGAACTTGCTGCTGTGGGTGGAATAACACTTTTGCTCTGGACAACAGTGACCGAGGTTCTTCCATGGCGATCCTGTGAGGAAGCCGAACCAGCTGTGTGTGAGCTGGAGGAAGAGGCTCCAACACGACCTGAAGATGTAGGTGCTGCTGTAGGTTGGCCTACATCTCCAGTGTGTCTTTGTAACTCAACTACGTGCTTTGTCCGCACATGTTTCCACATATTAGTGGTATTGAGGTTACTGACACTTTTACCTCTTTTTACTTTTTGCTTACACAGCTTGCATTTGACATAGCAAATATCATCTGCAAGTGTGTCAAAAAAGGACCACGCAGTGCAAGTCCTGGGAGCGCCCGTTTTGACTTTTGTAAGAGAACTGCTCCGAACAGGTGCCAAACTGGAGGCTACAGGCATGCGAGTCTGCAGCCTACCTCTCCCTCCTGTTTGTACCGTTGGGGCAATCTCTTCCTCAGAGCTGCTCCCACCACCTTCCTGTTCCTCACGCCATGTTGGGTCTTGGACCTCATCATCTCCACTACCCTCTTCCAACACCTGCTGCTGTTGGGTAGTCTGGACAGCACCATGCTCAACAGAAACTGGAACCTGAGTCTCATCATCATCAGATGCGTTCTGCGGTGTGCTGACCATCGGCACTGGCTCACCCGCCTTTTCAGATTCAGAGAGACACAGCTGTTGCGCATCACTGCATACTCCCTCTTCTTGACATTCCAGAATGCTGCTTGGCTGGGCCCCTGTTTGCAAGCCAACAGATTCTGAGAACAGAAGCAGAGACTCAGCTGGCTCCTGTACAGAGCTCTCTGACTGCCTGGGCAATTTGGCAGGCGGTGAAGAGACAGATGGTTGTTCAACAGTGCTGTGGTCCTGAGAGGAGGTGGAAGCAATTGAAGTCGATGCATTGGCTGCCATCCAACCAACAACGGCTTCAATTTGTTCTTCCCGCAGCAGGGGGGTACGCCGAGCTCCTACAAAAGTGCGCATAAAGGAACGCTCACGGGGAAAACTGGTGGATGCTGTGTCACTGGGGGCGGCAGCAGCCACAGAATCCCCACGTCCTCTCCCTGCTGAAACTCCACGGCCACGACCACGTGCCTTACTCTCTGCCTTCTTCATCTTGGTAGATTGATAAAGAAAGTCAGAAAAGTTATAAGGCCTAAGTGTGGTTATTACGCAGAGACTGCAGTGAACACTGCAGACAACTGTTCACTAGGTGTGAAAGGCTCCTTTGTGTACTTCTATAGTGTTTGCAACCAATATTTTGTATACGGATGGAAGCACGTCACACTAATAGATTATAGTTATTTTAAATAGAATGGAGCAGCACCAATTAGAGAAAAATGTCAAGGATGAGGCAGTGACACACGTTCAGCAGACTACAACCAGCAGTGGTTGAAGAACTAACTGGAGCATGATCTGCACTCCAAAAATGAAAACCTCAGACTAGAGTGAACACTGCACACAACTGTTCAGTATCTCTGAAAGGCTCCTTTGTGTACTTCTATAGTGTTTGCAACCAATGTATTGTATACGGATGGAAGCGCGTCACACTAATAGATTATAGTTATTTTAAATAGAATGGAGAAGCACCAATTAGAGAAAAATGTCAAGGATGAGGCAGTGACACACGTTCAGCAGACTACAACCAGCAGTGGTTGAAGAACTAACTGGAGCGTGATCTGCACTCCAAAAATGAAAACCTCAGACTAGAGTGAACACTGCACACAACTGTTCACTATCTCTGAAAGGCTCCTTTGTGTACTTCTATAGTGTTTACAACCAATGTATTGGATACGGATGGAAGCGCGTCACACTAATAGATTAGAGTTATTTTAAATAGAATGGAGCAGCACCAATTAGAGAAAAATGTCAAGGATGAGGCAGTGACACACGTTCAGCAGACTACAACCAGCAGTGGTTGAATAACTAACTGGAGCGTGATCTGCACTCCAAAAATGAAAACCTCAGACTACAGTGAACACTGCACACAACTGTTCACTAGCTCTGAAAGGCTCCTTTCTGTACTTCTATAGTGTTTGCAACCAATGTATTGTATACGGATGGAAGCGCGTCACACTATAATTTCAATTGAATGGAGCAGCAAGAATTACACTAAAGAAAAAAAAAAGAGTCTGTGAGTGACACGTGCAGATGCCTACAAACAGCGTTGGTTGCAGAGCAAACTGCAGCGTCACCTGCACTCTCACACACACACACCTTGCACAGAGCTGTTAAAACAACACTGCAAGGCAAAAGGAAGCTTTACACAGCGGTTGGTAAACTAGCCTGCCTAAAGCACAGTACACAAAATCGCAATCTCTAACTGTCCCTCAGAGTCAGCAGAGCAGCGTTCTGTCCCTAACTGAATTCACAACACAGTGACGCTAAAATGGCGGCGGCGCCTTTTATAGTGCATTCTGACATCATTTCAGCATCCAATCACAGCCATGCCATTAGTTAACATGACCGCAGCATTACAGGATGTGCCCACACTTCTTAGGATTCCTCATTGGCTGACTAAAATCACATTGCCTCTCAAAGAATTATGGGAACTTCCGATTCCGGTATACGATATATGGAAAATATCGGAACTAAGTATCGGAATTCCGATATGGCGAATATCGGCCGATACCCGATACTTGCGGTATTGGAATGCTCAACTCTACCCACGATGTAATCCTTCACAAAGGGTTAACTAGCAATCAGCTAAGCAGCGCAAGTAATACTGCGTGCTTAGCTGAAAGTTCCTGAATGAATGAGCTTATCTCCTGCCAACAGGAGAGGATGTGATTAATGAATGAAGCTTAATTGATTGCGTCCCACTTTCACTTTATGTCAGGTCACTGAAGTGAAAGTGGCAATAAATCAATTAAGCTCCACTCAATCACTTCCTCTCCTTTCGCTGGGAGAGGAAGTTATTCATTCGGGGTGTTACAGCTAGCAGACAGCATTAGCTCTCTGCTAACTGTAACCTGTTAACCCTTTCTGATGGATTACAGCGTGGGACCTGACTGTGCATCGGATTGGTAAGAATAATTTTGCTTTTTTATTTTATTTTTATTACAGGAAATGGTTTTAGCAGGAAAATAAAATATGGTCAAAAACTGTGTGATTATTTAATTAAACTTCTTTTTTATTAAAGTGTGTGTGTTTGATTTTTCTATCATACAATAGGATTAATAATTGATAGTTGTCTAATTGACAGCTCTCAATTATTAACCTGGCTTAAAGTGACCTTTCAATTGCAAGGTGACTTTAACCCCTTATTAACCCATTCGCCACCGCTACAGGGCAATGGGAATAGACGGCAAAGTGCCAGAAAGGGCTAATCTAATTAGAGATTTGCCCTTTCTGGGGTGTCTGGGGGCAGATGTTAGTAGCCAGGGGGGGCACAAAAAAAATGTACCCTCCCCAGGCTATTATTATCTGCCCCCACTCGCTTGCTTTGTCTGTCTGGTGGAGAAAATACAGCGGGAGCCC
>JARQOD010011144.1:0-24590 GCA_033576555.1 Oophaga sylvatica
GAAACCCCCACAAGTGACACCATTTTGGAAACTAGACCCCATAAGGTACTTATCTAGATCTGTTGTGAGCACTTTGAACCCTCAAGTGTTTCACAAAAGTTATAATGCCTAGGTGTGAAAAAAAAAACAATTTTCCACAAAAATGATTTTTTAGTCCCAAATTTTGAATGTTCCCAAGGAAATTGGACCCCAAAAGTTGTTGTCCAATTTGTCCTAAGTACGCTGATACCCCATATGTGGGGGGGGAACTGTTTGGGCGCACGGCAGGGCTTGGAAAGGAAGTAACTTTTTGGAATGCAGACGTTGATGGGGTCATGTTCCGTTTGCAGTGCCCCAGATGGGCCTAAACAGTGGAAATCCCCACAAGTGACCCCATTTTGGAAACTAGACCCCCTAAGGTACTTTTCTAGATCTTTGGTGAGCACTTTGAACCCCCAAGTGCTTCACACAAGTTTATAATGCCCGGGCATGAAAATAAAAAATCCTATTTTTTTCCCACAAAAATTATCTTTTAGTCACTCATTTTTTTATTTTCCCAAGGGTAACAGGAGAAATTGGACCACATAAGTTGTTGTCCAATTTGTCCTAAATACGCTGATACCCCATATGTGGGGGGAACCACTGTTTGGGCGCACGGCAGAGCTCGGAAGGGAAGGAGCACCATTTGACTTTTTCCAACCAAAATTGGCTGGAATTGAGATTGGATGCCATGTTGCATTTGGAGAGCCCCTGATGTGCCTAAACAGTGGAAACCCCCCACAAATGACCCCATTTGGGAAACTAGACCCCCTAAGGAACTTATCTAGATCTTTGGTGAGCAATTTGAACCCTCAAGTGCTTCACACAAGTTTATAACGTAGAGCCGTAAAATTTAAAAATCATATTTTTTCCACAAAAATGATCTTTTCACCCCAATTTTTATTTTTCCAAGGGTAACAAGACTCCAAAAGTTATTGTGCAATTTGTCCTGAGTGCGCTGATACCCCATATGTGGGAGTAAACCACTGTTTGAGTGCATGGCAGAGCTTGGAAGGGAAGGAGCGCCGTCTGACTTTTTCAACGCAGAATTGGCTGGACGCCATTGTCACGCTGTATAGCAGATATATATATGAGATGTCAGTAATCTATATCAAAGGGCAACATACTATATAACATGCGCATAGATATATTATAACATGGATTTACCTGATAGAATGTCCAGTGGGTCAAAACGGAATCCGTTATACGCTGTCTCCGGCTAGAGGGTGACCGGGGTCTAAGCTGACCCTAAACTGGGGTCCTAACTAATCCCTCAACCTGGAGGTACTGTTAAAGGTACAGAGGTCCAGGCCACCAGCGTAAACCCTGTCTCCTATCAATCCCTGCCAACTGTAATCTAGTCCTAAGAAGGACCCTGAATACCACCAAAGGGAATGAACAGGTAACGGATAATGAACAGAAAGACATACAAGAAAGAGAAGGAATAAAGTAAATAAAGTCTTACATACAACACTCACACACAGTAGGAACACCTAAGGTCTCAGAGATAAACTATAAGCTATAAGAGTAAAAACAACTAATGAACTCTTAGCTTAAATATTCTCAGAACCGATCCAGACTGCTGAACTACATGAATGCTTTCACCGGCCTCTAACACCCAGACTGGCAGAAATATAAAGGAAACTAATTAGAACATAATCAAAAGCAGCCGGGCGAGGCTGCACCTAGCCTTAGCAAAGAGCTAGGAAAAATTAACTCTCACATTACAAAAAAACAAAGAAACAGAAGCTCAGCTGTGAGAAGTCAGAATGTGCAATCGCGACGATCTTTGTGGCGATGCACCCATGACAGTACCCCCCCTTCTACGAGGGGCCTCCGGACCCTCATGACCAGGTCTGTCCGGGTGAGTTGTGTGAAAGGTCCGTCCACGTTATCATTGACCACCACTGAAGGAGGAGGTAGAGGTGACGGTATGACTGGTGCCACATACTTTTTAAGTAATGACTTGTGAAACACATTATGAATTTTAAACGTAGGAGGGAGGTCCAGACGAAATGCCACAGGATTAATTATGGAACTGATCCTGTACGGCCCGATGAATCTGGGACCCAACCTCCAGGAGGGAACTTTAAGTTTAATATTCCTGGTAGACAACCACACCAGATCATTCACCTTCAGATCTCGACCAGAAACTCTCCCCCTATCAGCCATCCGTTTGTAACGGTTCTCCGTAACCTTCAGTCTTAACTGATCTGGAACTATCAGTCTCCCTGGAAGTCCCACAGGGGCGTCCCCCTGAGCCCCCAATACCTCCCCCTCAAGCTCAGAGCATACAGCTGACACCACAACTCCCTCCTGAGGAATAGGAACCGGATCATCCATCCTCCCGGTCCCTGGGAAAGTACGAGATAAGGCATCAGGAAGCAACTTTATTGAGCAGTCATATGCGCGATGAGGAGGTAACTCTTTACACCCCTTCTCTGAGAACATCTCCCCAAAGTCCTCCAGAAAAGGAGGCAAAGTCCTAGGCACAACTGCACCGATGACCGTGCTCATGCAGTTATTCTTGCAAAATTCACCCCACTGGCTTATCTTTCTGGATTGCCAATCAATCACTGGTTATGTTTAGCCAACCAAGGAAGTCCCAACACAATAGGAGTAGGTAGACCCTCCAACACATAACAAGACAATTGCTCTTTATGCATTACCCCTACTCGAAGATCTATGTTATGAACAGCTTGAACCAAGCTACCTTGACCAAGAGGTCTAGAATCAATAGAGAGTATAGGGACCGGTTTGGCCAATACACTCAGTTGCATACCATGCACCTGGGCAAACCGAGCGTCCACAAGATTAGCCCCGGACCCACTATCAAGAAAAACAGAAATCCTCTCAGTTCTAGTACCAATCACCACCTCCGCAGGCACGATAAACTGAGAGGGATTTGGGGACGAAATACAGACTCCCAGGTTAACTCCTTGGGTCAAAGAGGTCCGGGATGGACAACCCCCAACAAAATGTCCCTCTCTCCCGCAAAAGAAACACCTTCTAGCCTTGCGGCGCACCGCCGATTCCCTCCTACAAAATGATGTCCCTCCCAACTGCATGGGTTCCTCAGAACAGACCAGGGGAACCTCAGTATAAGGGACTTTAGTAGTAGGTGGAGTCATCATGGGGGGCGGAGTTACCTCGCGTCTTCCCCGAAGTCGTCTATCAATGCGAATAGCAAGGGCCATAGCAGCCTCCAGTGATGGAGGAGAATCATACTGAGCCAACACATCTTTTAATTTGTCAGACAACCCTTGACAAAACTGGCTCCTAAGAGCTGGGTCATTCCACTGAGTATCTGTTGCCCATCTACGGAACTCAGAAGAATATTCCTCCGCTGGACGATTTCCCTGCCGTATTTTACGTAACTTTGTTTCAGCAAGGGAAACTCGATCCGGATCATCATATACCAGACCCAGGGCAGTAAAAAATCGATCCACTGACTGGAGATCTGGGGAGCCTGGAGGAATAGAGAACGCCCAAGATTGAGGGTCCCCTTGTAAGAGCGAGATAACAATTCCCACCTCTGCTCTTCACTCCCAGATGACCGAGGCCGCAGCCGAAAGTACAATTTACATGCCTCCCGGAAAGTAAAAAATTTGTCCCGCCCACCAGTGAACCTGTCCGGGAGAGCAACCTTAGGTTCAGATCTGGTTTGCTCTGGGAGGGACAAAACCTTGGACTTAATGTCTGCAAATTCCATGGACAACCCCTGCAACTGTCGGGCCAGCTGGGCTACTGGATCCATGACAGCTGGGGAGAATCTTTTTAGGCCGGTGAAAATGTCACGCTGTATAGCAGATATATATATGAGATGTCAGTAATCTATATCAAAAGGGCAACATACTATATAACATGCGCATAGATATATTATAACATGGATTTACCTGATAGAATGTCCAGTGGGTCAAAACGGAATCCGTTATACGCTGTCTCCGGCTAGAGGGTGACCGGGGTCTAAGCTGACCCTAAACTGGGGTCCTAACTAATCCCTCAACCTGGAGGTACTGTTAAAGGTACAGAGGTCCAGGCCACCAGCGTAAACCCTGTCTCCTATCAATCCCTGCCAACTGTAATCTAGTCCTAAGAAGGACCCTGAATACCACCAAAGGGAATGAACAGGTAACGGATAATGAACAGAAAGACATACAAGAAAGAGAAGGAATAAAGTAAATAAAGTCTTACATACAACACTCACACACAGTAGGAACACCTAAGGTCTCAGAGATAAACTATAAGCTATAAGAGTAAAAACAACTAATGAACTCTTAGCTTAAATATTCTCAGAACCGATCCAGACTGCTGAACTACATGAATGCTTTCACCGGCCTCTAACACCCAGACTGGCAGAAATATAAAGGAAACTAATTAGAACATAATCAAAAGCAGCCGGGCGAGGCTGCACCTAGCCTTAGCAAAGAGCTAGGAAAAATTAACTCTCACATTACCAAAAAACAAAGAAACAGAAGCTCAGCTGTGAGAAGTCAGAATGTGCAATCGCGACGATCTTTGTGGCGATGCACCCATGACAGCCATGTCGTGTTTGGAGAGCTCCTGATCTGCCTAAACAGTGGAAACCCCCATAAATGACACCATTTTGGAAACTAGACCCCTCAAGGAACTTATCTAGATGTGTGGTGAGAACTTTGAACCCCCAGGTGTTTCACTAAAGTTTATAACATACAGCCGTAAAATAAAAAATCTTTTTTTTTTTTTACAAAAATGATTTTTTCGCCCCCAATATTTTATTTTCACAAGGGTAACAGAAGAAATTGGAACCCAAAAGTTGTTGTCCAATTTGTCCTGAGTACGCTGATACCCAATATGTGGGCGAAAACTACTGTATGGGCACACGTCGGGGCTCGGAAGGGAAGTAGTGACGTTTTGGATTGCAGACTTTGATGGAATGGTCTGGGGGCGTCATGTCGCATTTGGAGAGCCCCTGATGCACCTAAACAGTGAAAACCCCCCACAAGTGACCCCATTTTGACAAACAGACCCCAAAAGGAACTTATCTAGATGTGTGGTGAGCGCTATGAAGCCCCAAGTGCTTCACAGAAGTTTATAATGTACAGCCGTAAAAACAAAAAAATAATTTTTTTTTTTACAAAAATGATATTTTCGCCCCCAGTTTTTTATTTTCCCAAGGGTAACAGAAGAAATAGGACAAATTGCACAATAACTCTTGGGGTCCAGAGTACGCTGATACCCCATATGTGGGGATAAACTACTGTTTGGACGCATGGCAGAGCTCAGAAGTGAAGGAGCACCGTTTGACTTTTTCAACGCAGAATTGGCTGGAATTGAGATCAGACGCCATGTCACATTTGGAGAGCCCCTGATGTGCCTAAACAGCGGAAACCCCCCAATTCTAACTCCAACCCTAACCCCAACACACCCCTAATCCTAGTCCCAACCCTAACCACAAACCTAACCCTAACACACCCCTAATCCCAACCCTAACCCTAATCCTAACTTTAGCGCCAACCCTAACCCTAACTTTAGCCGAAACCCTAACCCTAATGGGAAAATGGAAATAAATACATTTTATTTATTTTATTATTTTTCCCTAACTAAGGGGGTGATAAAGGGGGGTCTAATTTACTATTTATAGCGGGTTTTTATGATTGGCAGCTGTCACGCTAAAAGACGCTTTTTATTGCAAAAAATAGTTTTTTGCATCGCCACATTTTGAGAGCTATAATTTTTGCATATTTTGGCCCACAGAGTCATGTGAGGTCTTACTTTTTGCGGTACGAGTTGACGTTTTTATTGGTACCGTTTTTGAGCACGTGACATTTTTTGATCGCTTTTTATTTCGATTTTTGGGAGGTTAGAATGAACAAAAATCAGCAATTCATGAATTTCTTTTGGGGAGGCGTTTTTATCGTTCCGCGTGTGGTAAAATAGATAAAGCAGTTTTATGCTTCGGGTTAGTACGATTACGGCGATACCTCATTTATATCATTTTTTTATGTTTTGGCGCTTTTATAGAATAAAAACAATTTTATATGGAAAAATAATTATTTTTGCATCGCTTTATTCTGCGAGCTATAACTTTTTTATTTTTTCGCTGATGATGCTGTATGGCAGCTCGTTTTTTGCGGGACAAGATGACGTTTTCAGCGGTACCATGTTTATTTATATCCGTCTTTTTGATCGCGTGTTATTCCACTTTTTGTTCGGCGGTATGATGATAAAGCATTGATTTTTTGCTTTGTTTCTTTTTTTTTAAGGGGTTCACTAAAGGGGTTAACTAGTGGGACAGTTTTATAGGGGGGTCGTTACGGACACGGCGATACCAAATATGTGTACTTTATTTTTGTTTTTTTATTTACAGGAAGAAATTAATTTATTGGGGAATATATATATATTTTTTTATTTATTTTGGTTTTTTTTTTAAAACATGTTTACTTTTTATTTTTTTTACTTTTTTACTTTGTCCCAGGGTGGGACATCACTGTATTTTATCAGATCGCTGGTGTGACAGTGTGCACAGCACTCTGTCACACCAGCGATCGCATAGGCATAGATGCAGGCTTCTCAGTGCCTGCTCTCAGCAGGCACTGAGGAAGCCGCCTCCCTCCAGGACCCCGGCGCCATCTTGGATCCGGGTCCTGGGAGGGAGGAAGCCCTCAGAACAGCGCGATCACATCGCGCTGCTCTGAGGGTCTCAGGGGGGCACGCAGGGAGCCCCCACCCTGCGCGATCCTCCCCTGTGCCCCCAGTACACCGCGATCATGTTTGATCGCGGTGTGCAAGGGGTTAATGTGCCGGGAGCGGTCCGTGACCGCTCCTGACACACAGTCACGGGTGTCAGCTGTGATAATCAGCTGACACCCGGCGGCGATTAGCTGCGCTCCCTATGGGAGCGCAGCTAATCGCCTATGACGTACTATCCCGTCCATGGTCAGATTGGCACGGGTTTCATGGACGGGATAGTACGTCTGATGTCAGAGAGGGGTTAATACAAGTAATTTCATGTCCATCATGCTATGACCGGGGATGCAAAAGTGTTTTGCCACAGGTAGATCCATTCTTTTTTCTCTTATTGTGTGGCGATGGGAATTCATCCTTGTTCTCAGTTTTTGCCCTGTCTCCCCCACATACAGACCCCCAGTTGGACATTTAGTACAAATTAAGTACACCACATTAGATGTGATGCAGCTGAAAGTACCTGGGATCTTGTAGTCCTGATGGGAGTTGGGGATCTTTATCTTGTTCGTGGTCATTATAGATGGACAGGTTTTAAATTTTTTCTGGTTGCAAGGAAAGGTTCCTGCAGCTGTTGGGGAGGACAGGGAGCTTCTGACAATGATGCTTCTTAGATTTGGGGGCTACCTAAAACACAGTAGTGGGAGGTCTGGAAATATGGATTGTAATCGGGCATCTTTTTGTAGTAAAGGTTGTAATTTCCGTGCAGCTCCCTGTTATGTTTCGGTAGCTGAGGAGAAATTCAAAAATAGCCAAAGAACCAATACACCAGAGAGGCTGGAAACTATTGGATTGCAGGGCCCTAAACTAACCACAACACTAGAAGTAGCCGTGGAGTGTACCTATTTTTGGAGATGCAACATTCATAGGGATATTTCTTGAGGACAACCAAACCAAGTCCCCCACTTTAAAACGAGGACCATCCGTCCTATGCCGGTTGGCAAACCGCTGGGCCCTCTCCTGAGAGAGAGACAACCTCCCCACTACCTGGTCCCAAATCTGCTGCATACGCTCCTCAATAGGTAATGGCACAAGATGTATCATCTTGGAAAACCTATCACAGATTACCCAGATAACGGTCATTCTCTGAGAGGCAGGGAGGTCGGAAATATCCAACAGGGGAAAAAAAAACAGCAAATCACTTATCTGAATCAAAGCAGGAATGCAAGCTGAGCTCCAAGCAAGATCTGGAAGAACAATTGATTACCGGCAAGGCTGTTGGGAGTTCAGGTACACTTTTATCAGACCATTCAGACCCAGCTGAAGGCCATGCAGCAATTGGTTCATTACCCTCCGCAACCACCGCAGGGAACCCCAACTCCGAAGTCGCCTCCAGCGTATTCACAACAGTACCCCCCCCCTTGAGGAAGGGTCACCGAACCCTGCGCAACCAGGCCGATCAGGATGAGCTCGATGATAGGCACGGATCAGTCTCCTAGCATGGATGTCCGAAGCAAACACCCAAGAATTGTCCTCCTGACCATAACCTCTCCACTTAAACAAATACTGGAGTTTCCGTCTAGCAAAACGAGAATCCAATATTTTCTCAACCGCATACTCCAAATTGCCCTCAACCAAAACAGGGTCGGGAGGCGCAGCCATAGGAACCACTGGCTCGACAAACCTTCAATAAGGACTTGTGGAACACGTTATGTATCTTATATGTCCCTGGAAGAAACAAACGGAAGGAAACCGGATTAAGAATTTCCATGATCTTATAAGATCCAATGAACCTTGGCTTAAATTTTGGAGATGCAACTTTCATAGGGATATTTCTTGAGGACAACCAAACCAAGTCCCCCACTTTAAAAGGAGGACTTCAGTCCTATGCCGGTTGGCAAACCGCTGGGCCTTCTCTTGAGAGAGAGACAACCTCTCCACCACCTGGTCCCAAATCTGCTGCATTCGCTCCACAATAGAGTCAACCCCCGGACAGACAAAAGCCTCCGCCTGTCCTGAAGAAAATCGAGGGTGAAACCCAGAATTGCAGAAAAATGGAGACATCAAGGTGGCAGAGCTAGCCCTATTATTAAGAGCAAACTCAGCCAAAGGCAAAAAAGAGACCCAGTCATCTTGATCAGCAGACACAAAACATCTCAAATAAGTCTCCAAGGTCTGGTTTGTTCTCTCAGTTTGTCCATTGGTCTGAGGGTGAAATGCAGAGGAGAAAGATAACTGAACACCAAGTTTAGAACAAAATGTCCTCCAAAATCTGGAAACAAACTGGACTCCTCTGTCAGACACAATGTTCTCCGGAATGCCATGTAACCGAACCACGTGCTGAAAGAACAAAGGCACCAATTCGGAGGAGGAAAGCAACTTAGGTAATGGCACAAGATGTATCATCTTGGAAAACCTATCACAGATTACCCAGATAACGGTCATTCTCTGAGAGACAGGGAGGTCGGAAATAAAATCCATAGAAATATGGGTCCATGGCCTCTTGGGTACAGGTAATGGCATTAACAAACCACCAGAGCGAGAGCAAGGCATGGAACGAGAGCAAGTTCCACAGGACTGCACAAAGTCCCTGACGTCACGAGACAAAGTAGGACACCAAAAGGACCGACTCACCAAGTCTCTGGTACCAAAAATCCCGGGATGACCAGCCAACGCGGAACAATGAATCTCAGACATCACACTCTTCTTCCACTGGTCTGGGACAAACAATTTCCCAATAGGGCAGCGCTCAGGTTTATCCTCCTGACACCCCTCCAGAGCCAGTCTCAAATTGGGCAAGATGGCGGAAAGAACTACACCCTCTTTCAAAATAACAGCAGGATCCGATAACTCAGGACAATCCGCAAAGAAACTCCTCGAGAGGGCATCCGCCTTAACATTCTTAGTGCCCGGAAGAAAAGAAACCACAAAATTGAAACGTGTGAAAAACAAGGCCCACCTGGCCTGTCTAGGATTAAGTCGCTTCGCTGATTCAAGATAAACCAGGTTCTTACGGTCTGTGAGGACCACCACCTGATGTTTGGTGTCCTTCCAGCCAATGTCTCCACTCTTCAAAGGCCCACTTCATGGCCAATAACTCCCGATTACCCACGTCATAGTTACGTTCAGTTGGAGTAAATTTTCGAGAGAAGAAGGCACAAGGGTTACTCTTAAAGGTCTCTGGATCTCTTTGGGACAAAACGGCACCTGTCCCAATCTCAGAAGCATCAACCTCCACCTGAAACGGCAGGCTGCCGTAGAACATGAGCAGAAATGAATCTCTGCTTAAGTTCCTGAAAAGAGTACCACCACCACAACAATCAGTCATAGAATCGGATATACTTATTAAAATTGTAAAGTATTTTATTAAATCGCAGAGATTATAAAGATCACAAACAGGACACAGGTATAGGTAGAGATACAAATATCGCATAAAGGTAAACTCATCATAGTTTACTGGGATATCCAGTGGTAATCTCCCATATATTAAGTACAATGATATTAAACAAATACAGGGGTATACTGTGGTATACAACCACTAAGGTCTAGCTGGTAACAAAGAGGTCATAGAACACACACTGCGGATGCATAGAAACAAAATCAACATATGTGCACATTAAAGTCAAGTATATAAGATAACATACCGCAATATGAACAGGGAGGCACCACCGGTAATCACCAGCAACCCCGACGCACGTTTCGGAGATTTCTCTCCTTCAGGGGCGTGGTTACCATGAATCATGTGAGCGTCTTATATATACAGAAAACCGGAACAGGAAGAGGAGTCGGCGCATGCGCATACCTCCGAACTCCGGAGCATAGCGATGCATCACCGCCATGGCAACAGCGGCCAGAAACACATGGGGCCCCATGTGATCCGGTCAGGTGATGCACAGTGGCCATGACGACACGCCTGCATTGGAACGGCGCATGCGCAGGCTCCGAAATCCCCTATGGAGGGTATCAAAACAAAAAACGCTCACAATAAAGGGAAAGTGTAATGCAGCTGAAATGCAGGCCAGTGTGCTCAGGACAAGCCTGCACTGCAGCAGCCAAAACCACCACCAGGTGGCAGCAAAAACATCCAAAGCTGTGTTAAGAGTAAGCAGTCATATAAGTACTACAGGTCACAGCAAGCCCGTGGTCAGAAAACAAGCCAATAGGTCAAAACCAGATGGGAGCTGTAAGACTACTGCAGTGTAATGCAATATTCCCCAGAGGGAGCTAGGGAGGGACGTGAGACTGAGTACACAGAGAAGCTATACTAATCAGAAGCACAGACACCAACAAGTGATGTGAGCGAGGTCAGGCAAGCCGAGTCAAAACCGTACGGAGGACGAAGTACCAGAAGGAGCAGCAATACACGTAGTCAATATACCAAGCCGAGGGTCAAATAGCCAGACAGGGAACGTAGCAGCAGAAACGGATACCAAGAGACGGGGTCAGAGTCAGTCCGGGTCATACACGAGCAATCAAGTCAAAGGCAGGAGGATCACCAGGTAACAGGGGTCAGAGGCTCTAGACTGGAAGCTTGAACTAACACTAACACTGGTAAGCCGGCTGTGACGGACTGAAATAGCCCAGCCCGCTCCAGAACGAGGCCGAGGTAATTAACCCCCGCATGACCAGTCCTGAGAGATGACAGCAGCGCACAAACTCCGGACCGGACCATGACAGTACCCCCCTCTCAATGGGGGCCACCGGACCCCCAGGCTTCCCTGGATGACGAGCGTGAAAGGCCCGGACCAACCGATCAGCATGGACCAAACGCGCCGGCACCCATGACCGGTCCTCAGGACCGTACCCTTTCCAATGGACCAAGTACTGAAGTGAACGGCGGAGCATACGAGAATCCACCACCTGTTCCACCTCGTACTCGGTCTGTCCATCTACCACAACAGGCGGGTGTGAGGGAGACTCACCAGAGGAAGTTACCGACGGCTTCAGAAGTGCCTTATGGAACACATTGGGGATCCGCAACGACGGAGGCAAGCGCAGGCGAAAGACCACAGGATTAATTACCTCTAAAATTTCATACGGACCAATATACTTAGGACCCAACTTAGCCGAGGGAATTCTCAGCCTTATAGTCTTGGTGGATAACCATACCTTATCCCCCACCTGATAAGCTGGCCCCACAGAACGTCGTTTATCTGCAAAAAATTTGTATTTGCCCTGAGCCTCCCCAATGTTTCTCTGAACCTCCCTCCAGACCTCCCCCAACCGCAGAAAGGCCGAATCAGCCCCTGGACATTCTGAATCCAGCCGGGAAAACTCACCAAAATGAGGGTGAAACCCATAGTTGCAGAAAAATGGCGAAGTACCAGTGGACTGATTGACACGATTATTGAAAGCGAATTCTGCAATAGGTATTGCAGAGCACCAATCATCCTGTCTAGACGTGACAAGACACCGTAAAATCTGCTCCAATGACTGATTGGTCCTTTCAGTCTGACCATTGGTCTCTGGATGGTAGGCCGATGAAAAGGTCAGACTGATGCCCAGCCTTTTACAAAAAGCCCTCCAGAATTTTGCCACGAATTGTACCCCTCTATCAGACACCACACTGACAGGCACACCATGCAACCTGATCACATGCTCAATGAATAGTTTAGATAGAGTCTCAGCATTCGGAAGGCCCTTTAAAGGTACAAAATGTGCTTGTTTACTGAACCTATCAACAACTACCCAGATCACAGTTTTGCCATTAGAGGGTGGAAGATCGGTGACAAAATCCATGGACAGATGAGTCCATGGTCTATCCGGAATTGGCAGTGGCACCAATTCCCCGGCCGGCCGGTTGCGGGAGGCTTTTGCGCGGGCACAAGTTTCACAGGAGGAGACAAACCCAGTGATGTCTGACGTCAACGAGGGCCACCAGAACAACCTAGTGATGGCTTTACGAGTGGCCGAGATTCCCGGATGCCCACTCAGAGCAGAGTCGTGGAACTCTCGAAGCACCCTTAACCGATATTGGACAGGCACAAAGAGCTTATTTTCAGGTATGGACGATGGAGCAAGGGATTGGGACTCACGAATCTCTTGTTCCAATCTCGAGGACACCACAGCCACCACCACCCCCCGCTGAAGAATGGAGGAAGGAGGTTCAGGAGGAGATATTGGATGTAAGCTACGAGACAAGGCATCAGCCTTCACATTCTTGGACCCTGGTCTGAAAGTGATGGAAAACTGAAATCGGGAAAAAAAAAGTGACCACCTTGCCTGTCTCGGAGTTAAACGTTTGGCAGACTCGATGTAAGACAGGTTCTTGTGATCTGTAATGACAGTGATACGATGAGCTGCCCCCTCCAAAAAATGCCTCCATTCTTCAAATGCCAATTTAATGGCCAACAACTCCCGGTTACCCACATCATAATTCCTCTCAGCAGAGGAAAACTTTTTTGAAAAGAAGGCACAGGGTCTTAAGTTAGTTAATGTGGTGGGCCCCTGGGACAACACAGCCCCCACTCCCACCTCAGAGGCGTCCACCCCTATGATAAATGTTTTAGACAAATCAGGTTGAACCAGTACAGGGGCAGTCATGAAACTGTTTTTTAATGAAGAAAATGCCGCCACAGCTGGAGCTGACCAGTTTTTTAGATCAGCCCCCTTTCGAGTGAGATCAGTGAGGGGTTTGACCACTTGAGAAAACCCCTTGATAAATTTTCTATAGTAATTGGCGAAACCCAGAAATCGCTGAAGACCCTTGAGATCTCTGGGTTGCACCCAATCCACAATGGCCTGTACCTTCCTAGGGTCCATACGAAACCCCTCAGAGGACAAAATGACCCCTAGAAAGGACAATTCTTGAGTAAAAAATGAACACTTCTCCAGTTTGGCAAAGAGAGAGTTCTCCCTGACCTTCTGGAGAACCGCACGAAGATGACCCATGTGACTTTGTCTATCAGAAGAATATATAAGTATATCATCAAGATAAACTACCACAAAGCGTCCAATAAAGTCTGAAAAAACATGGTTAATGAAATTCTGGAATACCGCTGGTGCGTTAGTCAAGCCGAATGGCATGACCAAATTTCAAATAGACCTTCAAATGTGAGAAACGCAGTTTTCCACTCATCCCCCTCCCGCATACGGATGAGATTGTATGCTCCCCTGAGGTCCAACTTAGAAAACCATCTGGCCCCTGACAATTGGTTGTATAAATCAGGTATCAGTGGGAGAGGATAAGTGTTTCTTATGGTGATCTTATTCAGTTCTTGAAAATCGAGGCACGGGCGTAAACCACCATCTTTTTTTTTTACAAAAAAGAACCCCGCCGCCACAGGAGAGACAGATGGCCGAATATGTCCTTTACGGAGGCTTTCAGAGATATACTCCTTCATAGCAGCTCGCTCAGGGATGGAGAGATTGTACAGACGTGCTTTGGGCAATTTGGCACCGGGAACAAGATCAATGGCACATTCGAATGGGCGGTGTGGTGGCAGAACCTCAGCCTCCTTTTCGGAGAACACATCCTCAAAGTCCTTCAGGTACTCCGGAATACCCTCCAGACTGACGGATGACATAGACACAGTAGAAAGACAATTTTTAGAACAATTAGGTCCCCATTTGACAATATCCCGGGACCCCCAGTCAATAACCGGGTTATGCCGTTGCAACCAAGGAAACCCTAACACCAGGCCAGCAGGGAGGTTATCCAAAACAAAGCATGACATGTGCTCCTGGTGCAGGGCCCCCACCCTGAGGGTGAATTCTTGAGAAATGAAATGGAGACCATCCTTTGTGAGAGGTGTAGAGTCAATAGCCACAAGTTTTAAGGGAGTCTCCAACCTAACTGTCCCTAATCTACAGCGGGCCACCAGTTTAGAGTCAATCAGGTTCAACGATGAACCACAGTCTACAAAAGCCGAAGTATGGACAAAGCAGTTCTCAACACCAAGTTCCACCTTTAACACTATCTTTGTAAATGAAGTAAAAGGTACCTGAGAGTCTGAGTGACCTCCACGATGATCACCCAGACTCAGCCGCTTGTTAGAGGATGGACAAGAGGGGCAGTCCCTTTTCCAATGTCCGGGGTCTCCGCAGTAAAAACACCGCTTTTCATCACGCCGCCGTTTCCTCTCTTTTTCCTTGAAGTCGGTGGCTCCCACCTCCATAGATTCAGATGGAAGCAAAACATCCGGGTTAGCAGGGAACAACGGAATCCCCCGTTGTGTAAGACCTCTCTCCTGTAGCCTCCGATCCATACGGATAGCCTGAGTCATAGCCTCCTCCAAAGAGCTGGGAGGTGGATGGATAGCCAGAGCGTCCTTCAAGCAATCAGACAGTCCCTTCCCAAATAGACATCTCAGTGTGGAGTCATTCAAGATACCTCAGTGGACCATCGACGGAACTCGGAGCTGTACCATTCAGCTGAGTGCTTCCCCTGAACCAGACCCATAATGGTGTCCTCTGCCACCCTAACACGGTCCGGTTCGTCATAGATAAGTCCTAGGGCCTCAAAGAACCTATCTACCGAGGTCCGTTCAGGAGCGGTAGGGGGCAGCGAGAAATCCCAGGATTGGGGACCTTCCCTAAGTAAGGAGATAATAATCCCTACCCGCTGAGTCTCATCCCCAGACGATCGGGGTCTAAGAGAAAACCATAATTTACAACTCTCCCTGAATATGCGATACTGATCTTTCTTGCCAGAAAACGTGTCAGGAAGTTTAACTGTGGGTTCGGGGGAGTGCAAAACAACATCTACAGAGTCATCAGGTAGACTAACAATATGAGAAGTGTTTCCCTGCACAGTCTGAATATTCTCAGTAAGTCTTTTCTGTAAGTGGGTATGAGACGTAACAAGAGACTGATGTCTCCCAGAAAAATCCTGCACCATCTGCGTCAAACTGGACACTTGATCCGCCAAGTTATGCAGCGGATCCATGACTAGGGAAAAAAAAATTGCAAACTCCCGTTTAAATGTGAAGGTTAGTGTTAATGTAATGCAGCTGAAATGCAGGCCAGTGTGCTCAGGACAAGCCTGCACTGCAGCAGCCAAAACCACCACCAGGTGGCAGCAAAAACATCCAAAGCTGTGTTAAGAGTAAGCAGTCATATAAGTACTACAGGTCACAGCAAGCCCGTGGTCAGAAAACAAGCCAATAGGTCAAAACCAGATGGGAGCTGTAAGACTACTGCAGTGTAATGCAATATTCCCCAGAGGGAGCTAGGGAGGGACGTGAGACTGAGTACACAGAGAAGCTATACTAATCAGAAGCACAGACACCAACAAGTGATGTGAGCGAGGTCAGGCAAGCCGAGTCAAAACCGTACGGAGGACGAAGTACCAGAAGGAGCAGCAATACACGTAGTCAATATACCAAGCCGAGGGTCAAATAGCCAGACGGAACGTAGCAGCAGAAACGGATACCAAGAGACGGGGTCAGAGTCAGTCCGGATCATACACGAGTAAACAAGTCAAAGGCAGGAGGATCACCAGGTAACAGGGGTCAGAGGCTCTAAACTGGAAGCTTGAGCTATCACTAACACTGGTAAGCCGGCTGTGACGGACTGAAATAGCCCAGCCCGCTCCAGAACGAGGCCGAGGAAATTAACCCCCGCATGACCAGTCCTGAGAGATGACAGCAGCGCACAAACTCCGGACCGGACCATGACAGAAAGTATGTATATTTTAACATACATAATCGAAAATGGCTTCCTTAGAGGTACATATATCTCAACAGAGGGTCGTGAGCATAATACAAAAGATTGGTTAAGCACCTATACATATTAATATATATGTGCGACATGTAAGCCACACATATCAACATAGTACCATAAACAATGTATATCAATAGAGCATGAGTAGAATACCAAAGGTATATGAAACACCTATATATATTAGTATATATGTGTGACATAAAAGCCACACATATCAACATGGTATCATACAAAGTGTATATCAGTATACATGAAACATTAAAGTACAAAAAATATATATATATATAATAATTACATATGTATAGAATATATCAGTACATTTAACACATATATTGCTTGATATTCATCCAAGATCATCAGCAGAAGACACAGTAGCCTCAAGAGAGCCAGTTGATATTTCAGAAATACTAAACTAGAAAGACAAACATAAATTAAAACCACATAAAATCAAAAATGAGAACCAAAATTTGACATTTTAATACACAGCAGAGAAATAATTATCCCAGGAAGGGCACAAATGAATTATTTTCATTTAACCCGAATGGTTGGACTGTTTTTAATCTCCATATCCATCGCGTTTCCATTTGTCCCAACCTTTTGGACAGATTACCACCCCTAATATTTACATTTAACATGTCGATTCCTTTAATTCTTAGCAGATTACCGTCACAATTATGGAACATTTTGAAATGGCGGGGTATTGTAGTGAGGGTAGATATGTCACTGTGAGTAGCTGCAGCTATTATCCCCAATACATGTTCCCTAATGCGTACTTTCAGCAGCAGATGGAAGGAAGAGAGCCACACTAGTCATTACTAGTGGGTAGGCGGAGCCCAGATGAGATAGACACCTCAGATTAAAAAATAGTGTTGACCGGCCCCTCCAGCTCGGGCTCCTCCTACTCAGCTCTCCAGTTTTCAATTTGAGGTCTCAGAGGATAGTCGCTGCTGGAAGCAGCTCCTCAGAAGATTTTATTATTTTTTATCAGACAAGAGACTTGGATCACCAAATGTGGTCTAGAGGTCTCAGGGTCTCAGCGCTGCTGGACCCCAACCTCTCCCTTGACGGATCTGTATTACCCTATATGGTGGTCCCTGCAGAACCCTGCCGGCCCGGGGGGATGAAGATGGCTTCCCTGGCGGGGACGCAAACCGCGCTGCAGGGGTCACTGCGTCCCCCGCCCTGGGGGGAAGCATGGGCACGTGCCAGAAACCCCTGGGGGTCCCTGTGGCGCTTTCGGCTGGTGAGTACTCCACATTTAATATGTTGATAACCGATAAGAAAAATATGAACCTACACTTGAGTATAAAAAATCAAATATTTTATTGAAAATTACTTAATACATGAAAAACAGATTAAAAAAGAAGAAGAAGGCTGCAGAGCCGAAACGTACGTAGGGGCTGGCACCACGTTCCACTAGAGGTAACCATGTCTGCACTTTTATCTCTTGTTCTAGCGCTCCCTTAGAAACCCTTGTAGAAATATGTCTTAGAATAGCATTGGTTTTTTGAATTTGGGGAGCACCAGCACGTGATTTTGGGGTCATACTTTGTTTGTGCAAACCTCTGTTAGAATATATAGTGGATAGTGGTGCATTTCTTTGGATCTCCCACTTTTTTAATCTGTTTTTCATGTATTAAGTAATTTTCAATAAAATATTTGATTTTTTATACTCAAGTGTAGGTTCATATTTTTCTTATCGGTTATCAGTTTAATCTATTGAACTTAGTTATGGGTCCTCTTTTGTCAGCAGCATCAATATCCTATTAGGATTGACTGGTTACTAAAATGCTGCGATTTTTTACTTTAACATTTATGTTGCACATTTAATATGTGTTTGAGTGTTTTCAGCGACTGCTGCGGCAGTCGCTGTTACAGTATACATGCGGTGACTGTGTGTTTTTTGTCCGCAGGTGGATGCCTGCAGGACATAGGAACGGGGGAGAGAGGAGCTGCGCGCCTTTTTTATTTGAATTTCGCGCCGCTCTGAGCGCGCGCTTTACGGCAGTCTCCTTTTCCGGCTTCCCTCATGAAGCACAAGGAGGCACAGCGCGGCGGCCATTACTGACAGGCTGAAAGCTCCCTCGGACATCGCTCTCCTCCCCTCTCGGCAGCGCTGCACCGCGACCAGCTGGGTGAGTCGCTTCTACCCGTCTAGGGCAGAAGCTTAACCCCTTCACCCCCACAGCGCGGGCGCCTTTCTGAGGCACAAATGGGTGGCAGACTGCGCTGCCTGCAGCTGTTATCTCAAGCTCGCACACCTTTTCAATAAAGAGGTTGTGGGGAGTCTGCGACAGTAATACTGCCACTATACGTTCCTGCTAACGACGACGCATACTATGCGATCGTTTGTGTGATCATTTTTAATGTCGCTAGTAGCTGCCAATCTGGGCGATCTCATTAACAACGCATAGGCGGTTAGCGATCCCCTTAATGACTTTGGCGGTCATTGCGATTTACAAACAGCGCAATTTTTAGCGATATTGTGAACGTTTTTTTCTTGTTAAGTGTGGCATAGCTGTCCTATAGCTGCTGCCTTATAAGAGGCACTTGGGGCTCGCACACCCTTTTCATTATTAAGGTTGTGGGGAGTCTGCGACTTTAACCCCTTCTTAGGCGGTTAACTCTTAATGGGGACAGCTGGGGTAGCTCTCTCCTTAAGAGCTTTAACCCTTCAGCGTTTCGTTTTTTCTTTAAGAAACCACACTTTCTAATTACTGGCAGCTTTAACCTGCCATTTACTGTGCAACCGTCTCCCAGATCCGCTACGGGATCAGTCTCGCGTATCTGACGCGCAGACCTGGAAGGGTCAAGCGCAGCGGCCGGAGGTTCCAGTGGTGTCAGAATGGAGGCCCTCGCTAGTTTCTATTGATGGCCTGTCTGATTTTCTATATTGAGTGTCAGCTAGATCCTCTCATGTCAGGAAGCGACACAAGCCGGTGCCTTCCTTCCCGCGTAACGAAAATGTCCGATTCGGACAAGGAGGATCGGCAGGGACACTCTGCCTCCCTTTTGGGCCGTAAAGAGGTTTTTATTGGAGGCGTTACAGTTACCGAAGGAGGTATCTGGACGTCCTGGTAAGTCGGCCCGGATGTTTTTTTTTTTTTTTTTCAATCACGATCAAGCTTTACCATCACTGGATGAGCTTAATGGGACAGTGGAGAAGGAGCGCCTGTGTCCAAAAAATTGAGACACCGTATCCGTGTTCTACGGAGTTGATGATAATTGAATCCTCCTGAAGTGGATGTTCCTTTATCCCAGCTTAGCAAAATCCTCCTTGTTAAGGGGAAGGCGAGTCTGCAGGACCCGCTGGACAAGAAACGTAGATGGCAGAAAAAGTCATCTGCGAGGCCGCGTATCATGGATTCGGTATTAAGAATCCATGTGTGCTTGTAAAGTTTCCCTGAGCCGGTTGGACCATCTACGGACGGCGTGGCAGGATGGATCTCCTCTATAGAGGTAGATGGGCTTTTCCAGCTTTTGGAGGATACCTCATCACTGCTATCCAGGGCGCAATCCTCGGCAGTCACAGTCAGAAGAGCACTGTGCCTTAGACAGTGGACGCAGTTTCCAAACAGGGTTTGCTAGCTTGCAAGGTGGTCAGCTATTTGGACCTGACCTCACGGAGCTGATTGCCAAGGTAAAGGCAAAAGAAACAGCTTTACCGCAGCGCAGAGCTGTGACCTCTGCGTCTGGCAGGACTAGTGCCGGTAGTTGTCGGCGGTCCTTTTGGTCCAGGGGATGATTCAGTCAGCCCTCTGGGGTTCGGGTCGTCTCTCTCTTTTTAAAAAAAAAAAAAAAAGGGGGGAATTCTCAGAAATTCCGCATGCCCTGGAAACAGAACTTCCGTTAAGACAAGCGGGAAGCTGGCAAAAAGCCCGCTAAGGCGGACTGACGCCTGGGTCTCACTCGAGCTCTCTCGAGTGGGGGGTCGTCTATTCCTATTCAAACCGACTTGGGCTTCCCGCATGTCGGACGCCTGGGTGACACGGGTTGTGTTGGCAGGCTACTCCATAGAGTCTCTTTTTCGACCCCCAGACAGTTTTTTTGTCAATCTCGCGTTCCGTCAGAGCCCGAGCTTTTTGCCGCTCTGCTGTGGGAGGTAGATTCCCTTCTGCAGAAAGGTGTGGTGGTGCCGGTTCCGCCGCAGGGCCGGGGAAGAGGGCTTTATTCTAACCTCTTTGTGGTCCCCAAAAAAGAGGACAAATTTCGGCCCATTCTGAATCTCAAAAGATTGAATCGGCATGTCCACGAAATTACGCATGGAGTCGCTTCGCTCCGTTTTGGCGGCCTGTCGCAGAATGCTTTTTTGGTGTCAATCGACTTTCGTGACGCTTATTTGCACTTCCCAATCGGAAGGGCCCACCAACGCCTCCTTCGTTTTGCCATAGGTCAGGACCATTACCAGTTTGTGGCTCTGCCATTCGGGTTGGCCTCAGCGCCCAGAGTTTTTACAAAAATTTCTGGCGCCTCTCATGGCATTTCTTCGAAGACAGGGGGTTTCGATTCTGCCCTACCTGGACGACCTTTTGATTGTGGCGTCCTCAAAGGAGGAGGCAGTGACTGCTTGCAATCTATCCCGTCAGCTCCTGGAGGACTTCGGGTGGCTGGTCAGTTGGGAGAAGTCGCCTCTGGAATCGTCGCAGTCAATCCTGTTCTTTGGGGATGCATTTCGATACGGTACGAGCAGTGGTGTCTCTGCCTCCAGACAAGCAAGCATGTCTCCTTCGACATGTACAGGTTATGAAGTCTTCGACAGCGATGTCTCTTCGAGGGTGTATGCGCCTTCTGGGTTTGATGGTGGCCCATAGAGCCATTCCGTTTACGCAGTTTCATCCCAGGGCCCTCCAAAGGCTCATTCTGAGCCGTTGGGATCGATTGCAGACTTCGCTGGATTGCAGTCTCATCATCTCCCACAGGGTGCGAGAGTCTCTAGGATGGTGGTTACGTCCGGAAGCGTTATCCCTGAGGAAGTCTTTCCTCCCTCCGAGGTGGTCGGTCATAACCACCGATGCCAGCCTGACGGGCTGGGGAGGTGTCTGGACGATCTCTGGATTCAGGGAGTATTGTCGTCGGAGGAGTCTCCTGCCGATCAACATCCTGGAATTGAGGGCAATTTTCCTTTGCCTCCAACACTGGACGGTCCCTTTAAGCGGTCTGTCAGTCCGAGTGCAGACAGACAATGCGACGGCGGTCGTGTATATCGACCATCTAGGCGGGACAAGGAGTTCCAGGCTCATGGTGGAGGTTTCTCGGATCCTGGTATGGGCCGAGACCAGAGTGCCAGCCTTCTCTGTGATCCACATTTCAGGAGTTCAGAATCACGGCAGACTTTCTCAGTCGCGAGAAGATGGATCCCGGAGAATGGAGTCTTCATCCGGAGATTTTTGCACTGCTGTGCTCCCGTTGGGGAACTCCCCAAGTGGATTTGATGGCATCCAGGTTCAATGCCAAGTTACCGATTTTCGTGTCCAGGTACAAGGACCCGAAGGCTGTGACGGTGGATGCTCTGGTGGCTCCGTTGGACCAATTCGAGCTAATCTATGTGTTCCTGCCAATACCCTTACTTCCTCTGGGGTGGTGTCGGATCAGACTGGAGAGAATCCCGGCTATGTTGTTAGCCCCAGATTGGCCAAGGAGAACGTGGTTCTCGACACTGGTGTCGCTTCTGACAGCGCCTCCTTTTCTATTTCCTCTTCGCCCGGACCTGTTAATCCAAGGGCCCGTTCGTCATCCGGACCTGAGGTCTCTGCGTTTGACGGCGTGGCTCTTGAGACCGAAACATTGACCTTCAAGGTTTGTCAGCCAAAGTCATTGCCACTTTGCGAGCTGCCAGAGGTCCGGCTACTACTAGGATTTATCACAAAGCCTTGGGAAGCCTTCTTTTTGTGGTGTTCGGGTTCTTCAAGGAGCCCGAGGATTCTTTCCATTCCCAATTTGTTGGCCTTTTGCAGTACGGGCTGGACAAGGGTTTGGCAGTTAGCACTCTGAAGGGTCAGGTTCTGCCCTACTTTTGCTTTTCGGAAGGCTATCGCCTCGCGTAGGGACGTACGTTCCTTTTTTCACGGAGTAACCCGTCAGTTTCCGCCGCGGAGGCACCTGTGTCGCCTTGGCGGCTCAATCTTGTTGAAGCTCTTAACATGGCTTGAGCCTATGGACTCTGCTAGCTTTTCTTTGCTATCTTGGAAGGTTGCCTTTCTAGTGGCGGTTGCCTTTTTGAGAAAGGTTTTTCTGAGTTGGCGGCTCTTTCTTGCTTGCCTCCTTTCCTGGAGTTTCACCCGGATCGCGTAGTACTTCGCACGCAGGGCGACTTCCTACCTAAGGTGCCCTCGCTCTGTCCGGAGCCGAGGAATGCGAAGGAACGGGCCTTGCACAAATTGGATTTGGTGCGGGCTTTGAAGTTCTATTTGTTTATTACTCAAAATTTTCGGAAGTCGGAACTCTCTGTGATTCCAGCAGGTCGTCAGCGTGGTCAACGAGCTTCCAAGGACTCTATGGCTCGTTGGTTTCGGTCGGCCTTTTTAGAGGCTTACCGACTTAAAAGCGAACCTTGCCTGATTAAGATTCGAGCTCACTCCACGAGGGCTGTGGCTTCCTCGTGGGCCTTTCATCAAGGGGCCTCGGCAGCTCAGCTCTGCCGAGCGGCGTCCTGGCGTTCCGTCCACACGTTTATAAAGTTTTATAAGGTGGACGTCAGTGCTTCCGCTGCTGCGGCCTTAGGACGTAGGGTCCTGTAGGCGGCTGTAGTTTAAAGTTCTAGTTAGCTTGTATTTGGCGCCTGTTGCGCTTTTATCTAGGTTGTTGGGATTCTGCCTATTTTGGTTTTTTTCCCACCCTTAATTTTTGGACTGCTTTGGGACGTCCCACTAGTAATGACTAGTGTGGCTCTCTTCCTTCCATCTGCTGCTGAAAGACGGATTTTGGTAAGAACTTACCTGTAAAATCCTTTTCAGCGAAGGAAGGAAGAGAGACACAGATCCCTCCCATGGCAGAAGTGTGTTGATGTTTTCAGATGCGGCGTGACCCTTCTCTGATAGCGATTATCTGGGCTGAGGTCGACGCGCTAAGGCTCTGTTCCAGCATCGCCAGCTCATCGCAGTGATCAGGTCCAGTGAGTAGTACCTGGAACTGTGTGGTTTTTTGCCTACATGCATGCATAACCTGTATTCTTGTGTTTTTTTTCTCTGAATTCCTTCAGAAGGGGTTATGTTGCTCCGCTGGTGATATTGCTCTTCCCTAAGCTTGTGTACAACTGGAGAGCTGAGTAGGAGGAGCCCGAGCTGGAGGGGCCGGTCAACACTCTTTTTAATCTGAGGTGTCTATCTCATCTGGGCTCCGCCTACCCACTAGTAATGACTTGTGTGTCTCTCTTCCTTCCTTCGCTGAAAAGGATTTTACAGGTAAGTTCTTACCAAAATCCGTCTTTTAATTGTCTTGTAGTCATTCCTACGTAAATAAGTCCGCATGGGCATGTCGCGTGATATATTACATATCTAGTTGTGCATGTGATTCGCTGTTTGATGGAAAATGTCCTACTTGCATCTGAGCCCACAAAAGTGCTGCAGCGTTCCACATTGGGACACGCCACACACCTTCCACATGGAACACATCCCTTATGGATCGGAATAGAATCAAGGAAGGTAGTCACAGATCTATTGTTATAGTGACTATGCACAAGATGGTCGCGAAGATTTTTTGCTCTCCTAAATGTAATAGGAGGTTTTTTGGGAAGAAATTTGGACAAAATTGGGTCCACCAACAATATTGGCCATGCATCCTCAAGTGCAGATCTCACCGCCCTGATTGTAAACAATAGGAGGTAATGAACCTCGTGGTATTATCTGATTTCTCAGAGGTATTACTGTAGATGAGATCGTCACGTGAGGAGTGTCTTGCTCTAAGATATGCCCTCTTAATGCTGCGCTTGCTATATCCGTCCACATTCAAGGAAGTTCCCCCCGCTTACCTCTTGTTCTCACATTGATCTATTCGTCCAGGTGGCAACCAATAAAATAATGAACATCCCCAAATTTAATTTTTCTGACAATTTATCTAGAGATCAGAGGAAGAGATTAAAATATCTTCAAAATCTTCCAGATGTTCTATTAAAACCAGCGGATAAGGGTGGTAACGTCGTCCTGTGGCCTACTGTCATGTATGAGAGGGAGGCTTTCCGGCAGTTGCATGACAATACATGCTATAGGAAGCTGACATACAATCCTCTTTCTGCCTATTCCTCTCAGCTT
>JARQOD010011145.1:0-24589 GCA_033576555.1 Oophaga sylvatica
CACCAATCCTCCTGTCTGGCGGAGGTCAGACACCTGAGAGTCTGTTCCAGGGATTGATTGGTGCGCTCCGTCTGACCATTACTCTCCGGGTGATATGCCGACGAGAAGGAGAGTGAGATGCCCAATTTCTTACAGAATGCCCTCCAAAATTTTGCCACAAACTGCACACCTCTGTCAGACACAACATTCAGGGGTACCCCATGCAAACGGACCACATGCAGCACAAACAATCTTGACAATGTTTCTGCTGAGGGTAATGCTGCCAAGGGAACGAAATGGGCCTGTTTAGAAAACCTGTCCACCACCACCCAAATCACGGTATTGCCCCTGGAAGGTGGAAGACCGGTAATAAAGTCCATGGAGAGATGAGTCCATGGCCTTTCAGGAACCGGTAAAGGTATGAGTTCCCCAGCCGGCCGGCTATGCGAGCTTTTGGAACGGGCACAAACTCCACAAGCAGAAATGAATTTCTTAACATCGGACCCCATTGAAGGCCACCAAAACACCCTGGCTACTGCCTCTCTAGTGGCAGTGATACCAGGATGAGCACTAAGCCTAGACTCATGAAACTCCTGCAGAAGTCTAGGCCGCAATAATTCTGGAACAAACAATTTATCCCCTGGCCTGGCCGCCGGAGCTAGGAACTGAGCCCTCAAAATTTCTTGTTCCAACTCTGTCGAGATCCCCGCCACTACCACCCCCGGACGAAGAATGGAGGACGGTGGCTCGGGGGAGACACAGGGTCAAAACTTCTGGACAGGGCATCCGCTTTAACATTTTTGGACCCCGGTCGAAAAGTAATGGAGAATTGAAATCGTGAAAAAAAAAGTGACCAACGGGCTTGTCTAGGCGTAAGCCTCTTAGCAGATTCAAGGTATGCCAAATTTTTGTGATCTGTGATAACAGTGATAGGGTGAGCCGCCCCTTCCAAAAAGTGCCTCCATTCTTCGAATTCCAGCTTGACCGCAAGAAGTTCTCTATTGCCTACATCATAGTTTCTCTCAGCGGAAGAGAACTTCTTGGAGAAGAAGGCACAGGGTTTGAGATTAGTAAGGGTGGCCGGACCCTGGGACAACACAGCACCCACCCCCACTTCAGAAGCATCCACCTCCACAATAAAAGGTTTGGACGGGTCTGGCTGAACCAACACTGGGGCGGACATGAAACATTTCTTAAGCGCTGAGAAGGATTCTTTAGCAAGTCTCAACCAATTTTTTACATCAGCACCCTTCTGGGTAAGATCAGTGAGTGGTTTAACCACTTGTGAGAAACCTTTAATGAATCTCCGATAATAGTTTGCAAATCCTAAAAAGCGCTGGAGCCCCTTGAGATCTCGAGGCTGAACCCAGTCTACAATAGCCAGCACCTTCTTAGGATCCATACGAAACCCCACACCGGACACAATCAGCCCCAAAAAAGACAGTTCCTGAACGAAAAAACGAACATTTCTCCAATTTCACAAACAATTGATTCTCCCTGAGTCTCTGGAGAACTGTCTGTAGATGTTGCAAGTGAGACTGACTGTCCGGGGAATATATCAAAATGTCATCCAAATAAATGATAACAAAACGGCCTATCAGGTCTGAAAACACAACATTGATAAAGTTCTGGAAAATAGCGGGGGCATTAGTTAACCCAAATGGCATCACCAGGTTTTCAAAGAGTCCCTCTGATGTAAGGAACGCCGTTTTCCATTCGTCCCCTTCCCGAACCCTTATCAGGTTGTAGGCTCCCCGGAGATCTAATTTGGAGAACCATTGGGTCCCTGATAACTGGTTACATAAGTCTGGAATGAGGGTAAGTGGGTAAGTGTTCCTAACCGTTATCTTGTTAAGTTCCCGAAAGTCGAGGCACGGCCGCAAACCACCATCTTTCTTCTTCACGAAGAAGAATCCTGCTGCTACGGGTGAAACAGAAGGCCTAATATGCCCTTTGCGGAGACTCTCAGCTATGTACTCCTTCATGGCTTGGCGCTCTGGCCCGGACAAATTGAACAACCGAGCCTTAGGCAACTTGGCTCCAGGTACTAAATCAATGGCACAATCATAGGGTCTATGTGGTGGCAGCGCCTCAGCCTCGCTTTCGGAAAACACGTCTTCGAAATCCTTCAGGTATTCCGGAATACCCTCCAGACCGACAGACGACACAGATACAGATTTAATAGAGTTGACAAGAGGTCCCAGGTTACAACATTTATCCCTGCATCCCCATTGAGTGATCTCCCCCGTCACCCAATCAATGGTAGGATTATGGCGTTGAAGCCAAGGCATCCCCAGTACCAGTCCCGCAGGCAAATTATCTAACACAAGACAACTTAGTTTTTCCACATGAGTGGGACCCACTTTCAGAGAAAAAAGTTCAGACCTGAAATAGATACCGTCCCGGGTAAGAGGGGATGAGTCAATAGCCACAAGTTTAACAGGATCCTGAAGCCTGACTGTCCCTATCTTATTAAGAGTCAATATCCGGGTGTCAATCAGATTAACAGCAGAACCACAGTCAATAAAGGCGGTAATCTGAACAGGACCATCACCAAGTTCCAGTTCCACCTGAATCACAATTTTTGCAAGTGAGGAAAAATGTACCTGAAGGTCTGGGTAGCCTCCTCGACTACTACCCAGACCTAGTCGTTTCCCGCCACCTTGGAAGATGACGGACAGGAGGGGCAGTCCTTCTTCCAATGTCCAGATTCCCCACAATAGAAGCACAACTGCTACTCACGGCGGCGTCTTCTTTCCTTCTCACAGGTGATAGCATTCACCTCCATAGCCACAGGAGGAGTCCGGGTCTCATCTCCACTGGAGAATAATGATGTTTCCAACTTCATAATGCCTCTAGCCCGCAGTCTGCGATCCATGCGAACCGCTTGGGTCATGGCATCCTCCAGGGAGTCAGGTGGAGGATGAAGTGCCAGGGCATCCTTTAGACGTTTACACAGGCCTCTACGGAACAACCCCCGAAGGGCGGCATCACTCCACGAAACCTCGGCTGCCCAACGTCTAAATTCAGAACAGAACCACTCGGCCGAGTGCTTCCCCTGACAGACACTCATCACCTTGTCCTCAGCCAAACGCACTCTATCCAGCTCATCGTAAATATGCCCTAAGGCCTCAAAAATGCATGCACACTCATTCTCTCTGGGGCAGAAGAGGAAAGAGAAAATGCCCAGGCTTGCGGGCCCCCCTAAGCAGGGACATAACCACCCCCACCCTCTGTTTCTCATCCCCAGAGGATCGGGGTCTCAAAGAGAAAAAAGTTTACAGCCCTCCTTAAATACTCTAAAATTACTTTTGTTACCAGCAAAAGTATCTGGTAACTTAACAGGGGGTTCGGGTGAGACTAAAAAGACATCTCTAGCCCACTCCTGCTGAAACCCTGCAGATAGCGCCCCCTGAACCGAATCCGCAACCTTCCATTGGGATTGGACCAGAGTTTGGTGCTCCAAATTTAGCTTCTGCAGCAACTGAGTCAAGTGTTTCACCTGCTCAGATAAAGCATGCATTGGGTCCATGCTGCAGAGAAAAAAAAAAAAAAAAAGTTCAAGGTCAGTTATAATATCAAGAGAAACCGCTAGGTGGGCACTTACCAGCGGTTTCAGCAGCTCTGACAGTGGGAGCCTGGAGCCTCCGACGGCCTGTGACAGCGGTACTCACAGCGCCCGAGTGCTGGGCAAGACGATAGCAATACAGCAGAGCTGGAGTTAGCAGAACACCAAGTGGTGAGTGTACTGCCAGGACCTGCGGTCATGTGACCCCCAGGGGGCAGAGCTTAGCATCCTGTAGCTGGGGATGAGTGCAGGGAGCTACTGGGACCCTGGAGAATGGAAAGGGGGTCACCGGACACCAGGTAGAGGACGGGGCACCAGAGGGAGACAGAATCCAAGACAAGCCGAGGTCAGTAAACGTGAGAGACAACGCAGTACACAAGGAGCAGGCAAATCAAGAATAGTCAGGGAGTGGCAGGAGTCAGAAAACCAGAGAAGCATATACACAGTACAGAATCAAGAGGCAAAATCACAACGGGAAACAGAACCGGGTCAGAACCATACAAACAAACTAGAACACAGGCACAAGGCACAGGCAATCAGGGGTCAACACACTCAGCCAAGGGCAAAAGTATAACTGACGGGGATTGGAGCTTCCTAGGGCTATAAGAAGCTCTCCCCGAACCAAAGAGAGGCCATAATAATAAACCCCAGGTGTGCAGGTCAGAGCCCGCACTAGGATCAAGACATTAACCCCTGGTGTGCAGGCCAAACCTGCACTGGGATCATGACAAAATCTGTGACATTTTTCTCCGTACATTAAACGTATTCTCTCCCGCAGGGCTTCAAAGATGGGCAGAAATAGAAATGTGTCAGGCTCTTCATTCATCAAAACCCAGATATTCCGTCAATTCAGTAGATTTTAAATTTAAATATTCTAGTATGAAGTAAAGAAAAAAAGAATTAAAAACAAAATAAAAACACATATAAAGCCAAGGGAATCAACAAAGCAGAGATGATTATTTAACTATAGATATGGTACAAAGCTAAGCTGTTCATTCAAGCCTGTAGGAACCATAGTGTTTAACATCACTATCCAGCGGCATTCTTTTTGTGCCAATACTAGACTGGCATCACCATCCCGAATCCCCAACCTAACTCGATCGATGCCTCTAATTTTCAGATCACCTGATTTGCAATTGTGTTTGAGGCGAAAATGTTTGGGGATGGTTTTAAGTGAATCCACGTCGTCCACCTCACGTGCGGCCTCAATATCGCGAACGTGTTCACGTGTCCTCACGCGTAGTTCACGCAATGTAAGTCCAATATAAATTAGACTACATGGACACATAGCGTAATATACGACATGTGTTGAAGAACATGTAACAAATTACCTTATTCCATAATTTTTGAGGCCGTCCGATGAGGTGAAGGACGTGGATTTAACATGATTCCTACAGGCTAGGCAGTTCCCGCATGGAAAAAATCCTGTCCTTCCCTCCCCCGCACCGAAAGGAGATTTAAATTTTGCCACATAGTGGCTAGATACCAATGTGTCTTTGACATTTTTACTTCATCTTGCTGTCATCTGTGGATAACTTGCTAGACGCTGTTTCAAAAAGGAGTCAGTCATTAGGACCGGCCAATGCTTTTGTAATATACCACGGATATTACTCCACTGCTGGTTGTATGCAGAAATATACCGTATCACTCCATCTTTATCATTAGATCTCTTTTTTGGTGCACCTAAAAGGTCCGCCCTCCTGGTCCTCTTTGCTCTCATATATCCATACTTAATGCTCCGGTTGCTGTAACCCCGATCTCTAAACCTCTGCCCAAGGTCCCCAGCCTGCCTCTCAAAAAGCACATCAGTGGTGCAAATCCTCCGAGCCCGAAGGAATTGACCGATGGGGATAGCACTAACAGTGGAGGCAGGATGAGCAGATGATGCATGCAGTAATGAGTTAACTGATGTTGTTTTCCGATACAGATCAGTCTCTACACACCCGCAATCTGTTACTTTGATCTCAATATTCAAAAATGGAACCAAATGATGACTATAATGGTATGTGAGTTTGATATTGAATTCGTTGCGGTTCAAACCCACCATAAATTCATCTAAATCGAACGTTGATCCTTGCCACAAAAAAAAAATATCGTCAATATAACGGTACCACCCAAGGATCTGGGGAGCGGCTTCTGCATCATCCACCAACAAACCCCTTTCCCAGAAACCGAGAAAGAGGTTTGCATAGGATGGCGCACAAGCCGCCCCCATTGCTGTACACGTTTCTGTAAATAAAAACGATCCTTGAATGTAAAGAAGTTATGGGTGAGGATGAACCGCAACAAGTCCAATATCAACTCACGAAGGTCAGGGTCAAGGTTGCTCGCTTCAAGATAGAATTGAGCAGCCTCCAGACCCTGAGTGTGATGAAAGCAGGTGTATAGAGACTCCACATCCGCCACCACTAGTAGTGTATCAGAATCAAGTGATAACCCATCAAGTCTCCTCAGGACTTCCGTCGTGTCTCTGACATAGGAGGGCAGCATTTCTACTTGAGGTTGCAAGTAATGTTTGATAAATTTGCAAACAGTGTCACATAACCCTCCGATGCCAGAGACAATCGGACGTCCTGAGAGAGAGACAGGATCCTTGTGGACCTTGGGCAGAAGATAGAAGGTCGGGACCACAGGGACCCGAACAAGAAGGCCCTCCAATACTTTTTTGGATATGATGCCCCTCTCGAAGGCAATCTCCAGGATAGAGGAAAGCTCACATTTAAATTTCATCAAAGGATTCTGAGGCAATTGAGCATAAGTCTCCCCATCCCGTAATTGCTTAAATGCTTCCCCTTCGTATTTTACCACTGGCCAGATCACCACATTTCCCCCCTTGTCAGCAGGCTTGATTACTACATCCTGACGCTTTCTCAAATCATCCAATGCTTTACGCTGTACGTTTGATAGATTATATCTATATCTTTGGTTTCTGATTCTCTTGAAGTCCTCAGTTACCAAACGGGTAAAGATATCAACCTGTGGGCAAATTGACAAGGGGGGAAAGGTGGTAGATCTGGAGAGGATAGGAGGTGGGGAGTACCTGAAATTCCCGGATTGGATTCTCGCTCCAACTCCTCCAATGCAGCGATTGCATCTTGTTCCATAATGGCACTATTACTCAATCCGGATCTGGATTTAGAATGTAATTTATGCAAAATAAGTTTCCGGGAGAAAAGATGAAGATCTTTTAGTGCTACAAAAAAATCAAAGTTATTAGAAGGCGAGAATGTAAGACCGAGGCTCAAAACCTCTATTTGTGCATTGGTTAGAGAGTGAGAAGAAAGATTAATCACCTCTAACGTATTTGTTTTAGCTTTCTTGTCTACTGGGGATGATGTGGGAAATTTTCTCTTGACGTTTTTCTTGCCGCCCCATTTTGGTCTGTTCATCCTAAGATACTCTTTCCTGTCCCATGGATTCATGGGATTTTCAGATGTTTGATTTCTGTCTTCAACCGATGACATGGATGAGACTGATGTCGAGCGACCATGGATAACGATACCCTATGCCCTGACCTGTTTTGCCTCCATTTATATACCTGACCATTTTGAAAATCAGTCTGGTCACGGTGAAATTTCCGTGTCTTAACCTCTACTATGTCTTTCTCCCATTTGAGCTTCTCCACATCAATCTCATTCTTCAATTGTGTTACTTTTTCAGAGGACAATTGCTTGTTAATTTTTTCCTCAATGATTTTAAGCTCACTATCCAATTCACTGAGGGATACTTCATTAGACTTAACTAGAAGCTCAAGAAATATTTTAGAGCATTGTGAGGCTGCACCCTCCCACATTTTAATAAAATCATCATTGTCAATGGGGAAGGACCGGAACACTTGGACCCTTAAACCACGCAGGATAAAGCCATGACTAATATATCTTTCCAAAAATGCCCTGTTCCACCATATTCGTGCTCTCTTATGGAGCAATTCCTTGTACTTTTTAATAGTGTCAATTTCATCTCTGCCATGTTGATCCCTTGAGGGACCCAAACCACCGTCAAACACACTGTTGAACTTCGTTTGCCACACCTTCTCGCGTTAGCGGAAATCCATCTGACCTGAGATGGAAACTGTGAAAACACAGCTTTACATTATATGCTATATATATATTTGATGCAATGAGCATAAAAGATACCGATATTTGATTGATAGAATCGTCATATGCCAATAATTGTGCATATAAATATATGTGCATATATATACATTTTTTTCTCCGGACTAACACCTCGCTGCACTGTAATCCATGTCTGGTGCTTTGCATTACTGACATGGCGCATAGATACTTACCTACTTTGTGTATCCATGATTTACTTTGGAAGCCGTATAATAGTACTTGTACCTGTAAAGAGTAAATTGGAACCTTGTTTCGCGATGATTTTAATTGCGGCTTTCCCATGGTGGTGCAAGTTTAGCAGCGTTATCTCTATCATACATTATGGCATTTTGCCCACTTCAAAGATGGCCACTGCTCTCAGCTCTCAAAGCGCATGCTCCTGTGGTGCCCCTCCTCCGGGTAGTCTCGCTGTGTCTCCCGGCGGTGTTTTGACTCCACTGACGTCATGGGTGCACCCGTGGAGCGCACCGTCACTGGGACGCCGCGGGGGAATCAGGGGGAGGGTACTCACAGGTGGCATTCATCATCTACCTATTCACAGGTATATAAGAGCACAATTTGGGGACTTGGCACATACATCTGCCCCCCGAGGAAGCATCTGCAAAACGCGCGTAGGGGCGCATTCCTGCACCACTACACCACTATGGGTAAGCCACAACTTCTCTTAATAACTGCACTTTAATGCTGCTTAATGTCCTGGTTGTTCTTGGGTCCGGACCACGAACATAGGGAATAGCACTTGCATATTAGACATTCTCATGCAGCAGCACTATATTGGAGGCATAATATAAGGAATGACACATGTTTTTTAAATTTAAGTCCTGGAATACGGTACTTGATAGTATTTCCCTATTTCCTTATGGCCCAGGGTAGGTTTCTTGGTGCAGGTTTTTATTACCATTCTGCAGTCCACCGTTACCACTGTGTGTTCTGATGTCATCATCATCTGTGTATTTTGGTATATAATCTTTTAACTTTTGTACTATCCTACCTTAATAAAATTTCTTTGTGCAATGAAATTATTTTTGGCTATGGTATTTTGCTTCTTTTTCTTTGTTTTTTTATATTTGACTTTGGAGTTCCATAAGGGCATTGCCCATGATTGTCTTTGGTGGGGACAATCATTTCTCTATATTATATAGTGATTAATCTTGACTTGAGATTATTTTGTTTGGCATTACAGTGTGTGCAGACAATCCCTGCATGTTCATTGGCTCTCTAAAGAGCGCCAAACATGCAGGACGGGGGCCTGAGCTCCTGCCGAGCAACCCCCGAAATACTCGGCAAGCTTCGAGCTTCTCGAGCAGTGAGATGCTTGGGCGAGTACAGAGCAGTGGCGAGCATGCTCGCCCATCACTACATGTCAGATATTGAGAAAAACATGCATATGTGTCTTTATATATTGTGTATGTAAACTTCTGGTTTCAACTTATATATATATATATATATATATATATATATGTATATATAATTTTTTTGCCTAAAATACTAATAAAATGTGTTATCTTTAAGCCTTTTCATCTTCAACATGCTATTCACAATAACAGTAATTTTGTCCATGGGTGCTCAAACTTTTACATATCACTGCAGATTACAATGAACAAGCTAATAATAGCAGACTGATACAGAAGGGAGAGGGCCCTGTTCTGGCAGGCTTACAGTCTACTGGATAATGACAGCCTTGCAGGTTAACGTTAGTAGTTTGGACTGTCTATGTTGGAGAATTGACAGCCAATTAAGGGATTTGCAGAGGGGAAAAAGCACAGGAGTAGCGAGTAGAGAGGTGGATTAGTTGGGCAGCAGAGTTAAGGATGGACTAGAGAGGTGCAATACTGTTAGCAGGAAGTACACTTTGGTGTAATTAAAGTACTAAAACCTATCTATGCCTGAAGGAATTCAGGTTATCATAAAAGTCTAAAGATGACCCATAAAGAACTTTGGTTGATCGCACCACCATTTTTCCTCATCTTGATTTACCAAGAATTTAAATAATTTTATTTGAGGTATTTTGTACTACTCAATTATGTTTGCACAATAGCCAAACAATATTTTTGTGTCATATTTGTGATTTGTGCATTTGCTAAAAAATAAAAAAATAAAAAAGCTGAGAGCACCTACCCACTACCCTAGCTACTGATTTAGTGAATCCTGCTTTGAGCAGAGGGTTGGACCAGATGGCCCAGGAGGTCCGTTCCAACTCTACGATTCTATGATTCTATGATTCTGCCCTGACTGTAGTAATTTCTTAAATTTTGCCAGGAGTTGATCCCTGAGATGTTATACAATTTATCAGTATATGAGCACTTGTGATAACAGTAGAATCTGTTATTTGCCACCTGTCTTCAGATCCTCTAGAACTGCACATCTCCCTGCCGCAGGGTCACATAAGCAATGCCTGCTTCAACAGCAGAGTGGTATCCATAACAAATGCGTAATGTAGCATGAAGCTGGTGAAAGAGAGGAGGCAAGGGGTCTGCATGTGTAAGCATTTACTGTGCCCTAGGGCGACTGAATAGTGAAAGCAAAGTGGCAGAAAAACACTGACTATTGTGAATCATTGTAAAATGTGGAATTACGATAAAAGTAAAACAAAAAATTCTAAAAATGTTTTACATTTTTAAAAGCCATGACCTTTATAAGCAAACAAAAAATGTAAAATTTATAGGACTATGCATCTTATATATTGACATTACATTTACTTACTGTGCATGAACCAAAAAACGAGTCAGAAAACAAAAGTATATACAAATTGATCTTTACTTTATTTTTGAATAATAATTAAGCCATAATATTAGATTGAAATTACTATACAATGTAAAACACCAGAGAGTTGCATAAGGTAAACAGTACAAATACAGAAGATTACATTGTATTGTAAACTACTACTGACTAGAAATGAGGGAATATTTCAATGTTCAGTTCGGATTATGATTGCCGATTTTGCAATATTTGCCTATTTAGTCATTTAATTTTTGCCGAACATAGCCAAATGCCATTGAAGTCAATGGAGGCAAAAATAAACGCATACACAACAACTTCAAACATTCCCAAAAGCTGTCAAAACACATCAAATTAGGGGCAGACACCAGGAAAGTGACCTTAATTCACCCACAGTACAAATTTTAGAATGGCACAGCAGCAATCAGCCATGCATGAGGTATCAGGGTCTGGGCCAGCATTTACAGCTTTGAATTCACCTTCAAATTAAGATGAAGTGGGTGAGGGATCGGTGTAGGCGTGCTATGCTGGGAGCCCTGATGCCACATGCAACAGCTCAGTCAGCTTTGATGCTCAACCACACTGAGGTGGCAAAAATATCAGTTTCATAGACTAGTATTGTTAGAAAATCTAAGGATAGTAACATGGGTAGTTGACTCAAAGGAAATGGAGGCCTGCTGGTCTCAGAGGCCTACTGCTACAGGCAGCACACAAGAAGGAGACCCGACCAGGTGTGTACACATTTCCAAAAATTTGTGGCAGACATCAAAGTGGCATCAATTGCAATAGAGGATAGCTAGTATAATGGGGACGGACACCTCTTCCAATACAGCAAACCCAGCAGGTGTAGGCTCAACGAGGAGTGTTCACATTTCAAACAATTAGTGGCAGACACCACCAAAGTGGCATCAATTTCACCAGATTAGAAATCGTACAATGGGGACCAACATCTCTTCCACTACAGCCAACCCAGCAGATAGAGCCTGTAAAGGGCAAGGTTATGGAACCACTGTGCCGTAGCCCTCAGAAAGTCTGGAGGAGCGTAGCTAGGTGGCCTAGCAAATCCAACCTCAGATAAGCGGCAGCAGGTGAAAACCGCAACTCAAGGAGAGGCAAAGAGGTGGCACCTGGTGCTGCTGATCTACAGAGGGTGGCAGTTGACCCCCTAGAGCGGGTAGGCTGGTACGGACCAAATGAGGGATGAAGAAAACAGGCAGGCATTGTAGGGACACTGGAAACACGGGTGCAGATGGGACCGGCTGAGGAACAGAAATGCACTGGCAGGTGCAGGTTGGACTGAGTGCTAGACAGAAGAGCACACACAGGAATGAGCTGACGTGCACAGGGTAGAGAAGCTAGTGGGTGGACCTGGGAAGCCTGACAACTATAAGCATGCAAGGCAAATTAACAATATTGCTCAGTCACCTCCAGTTTGCAGGAGGAGCCTAAAATAGAAGGTGTCGCCACCTATTGGCTGGGAACACTGTTAGGAATGTGTTAGAGATGGTTTCCAAGCAGAGGCTCCCTCTGGTGGTTACAGACAGTACTGAACCTTTCAGCGAGGAGTGGCAATCTGGGTTCACTGACTGGTCTGATATAAGGGAGGTTCCCTCCCATGATGGTTGCCGGTGATCAATTGTTCTTGTCTCAATTGTGGTTCCTGGTTCATTTGGAAGTTTGCTGGAGTCTTGCCTGCATCTCCTGCTTTCAGATAAAATATTTTTTGCTTTTCTTTTTGTGCTTACTTTTTGCATTGTTTTCTGGACTTTTGTGGAGGTCAGCCAGGTCCCCTCCTGGGGCCTGAGCTCCTCACAGTTTATCTGCAGCCACTGTTTTTTGCTCATTTGCTTTTTCTGTTTTTTCAGCGGCTGCGGCTTGGTTTTTGTTCACACTGAGACCTGATTTAGTGGGTGGCGAGATCGTGTGATCTCAGTATTTTTGTAATCAGAATTGTTGGATTTTTGTAGGGTTTTCTGGGTTGCAGAAAGTAATCTCTCCTGTCCTATCCTATTTAGTTAGCTTGTGGCCCCAGCATTTGCTCAGTCTATTTTCTGCCTATGTTTGTATTTTCATCTTGTCTAACCGCCATTATATGTTTGGGGGTTTCCAATTTTCTTTGGGGATCTGCTCCAGGGCAGATAACTTTCATCTTTCTGCCTTTAGGTGTAGTTATCTCTCAGGCTGTGACGAGGCGTCTAGGATCAACGTAGGAACGCTCCACGGCTACCTCTAGTTGTGTCGTTAGTTTAGGAATCTGCAACCCATCAGTTACCAACATCTCAGGTGTTCGGCTGCCCTGCTGTTGTTCCTGTCCTCCTCAGCTACCGAAACAAAACAGTATCACCGGCCATAACTGAAAATTATATGGTACTCACAGAAGGGAAAAATAATGTGGAAAGAAAAAAGTTGTCAGAGTTGTCAGAGATTTTTTTTTTCTGTTTGTTGCATTTTTTCCTCTTTTTCTCTGGGTGCTGAGGAGGATTTTTTTTTTCTCAATGGAGTTTGCACAGTTGTCTGGCCGTGAGGATCAGCTTGCCACTGAGGTTTCGGAGTATTGCTACCTATCTTGCTGGGTTGCCGGTTGTGGAACCTAGGATTCCCATGTCAGATTTGTTTTTGGGGATCGGGCTAAATTTCCGAATTTCAAAAATAACTATAAGTTGTTTTTTGCCTTAAAGCCTAAGTCCTCAGGTAATGCAGCACAGCAGGTTCAAATTGTCATCTCTCTCCTGCGCGGCGATCCTCAGGATTGGGCTTTTTCCCTGACACCTGGGGATCCTGTTTTGAATGATATTGATGCATTTTTTCTGGCTCTGGGGTTATTGTACGATGAACCTAATGTCACTGATCAAGCTGAAAAAACCTTGTTGGCATTAAATCAGGGTCTTGAAGACGCTGAGTTGTACTGTCAGAAATTCCGAAAGTGGGCAGTCCTGACCAAATGGAATGATGATGCTTTGGCAGCCCTTTTTCTGAAGGGGCTGTCAGAGAATGTAAAGGATGTTATGGTGGGATTCGCTGCTCCCTCTGGTCTCAATGATTCTATGTCATTGGCTATTCAAATTGACAGACGTTTGCTGGAGCGCAGAGGTATGCGTGAGATAGTGTTGCCTTGTGAGCCAGCTTCTGAGCCCATGCAGTGTGATAGAGTGACTTCTGGGGCTCAGCGTCATGAGTTTCGAAAGCGCAATGGGTTATGTTTCTACTGTGGTGATGCCTCTCATGCTATTTCAGTCTGCCCTAAGCGCGGAAGACGTTTTGCATGCTCAGTTGTCTTGCGTAGTGTTCAGACTAAATTTCTGTTGATTGTTACCCTGATTTGCTCCCTGTCCACATTTTCTGCTCAGGCTTTAGTTGATTCAGGAGCAGCTATTAACCGGATGGATTTTGACTTTGCCAAACGTTGTGGGTTTCCCATGATACCCCTGCGGAAGTCTATTCCCCTACTGGGCATCGATTCCACCCCTTTGGCGGAGAATAAACCCCAGTTTTCTACTCAGGTGATAATGAGGGTTGAACCAGATCATCAGGAGAGTTGCAAATTTCTCGTGCTGTATAATCTGCATGACATTATTGTACTAGGTTACAGTCTCATAATCCTGTTTTGGATTGGAAATCTGTGTCTGTGACTAGTTGGGGCTGCCAATGTGTTAATGCCGACACTCCTGTTTTTTCTGCCTCTCCCAAGTCTCAGGATGTTCCTGACTTTTTGACTGATTTTTTGGATGTATTTAGTGAAAGTAAATCTGCATCTTTGCCCCTCACAGGAGCTACGATTGCGCTATTGAATTAGTGCCTGGTGGTAAATTTCCTAAAGGTCGCCTTTTTAACTTGTCTGTACCTGAACACGATGCTATGCGATCTTATATCAAGGAGTCATTGGAGAAGGGTCATATCAGACCATCCTCTTCACTCTTGGGAGCCGGTTTTTTCTTTGTGGCCAAAAAGGATGGTTCATTGAGGCCGTGTATTGATTATCGTCTCTTGACTAAGATCACTGTGAAGTATCAATATCCGTTACCCTTGATTTCTGACCTGTTTTCCAGGGTGAAAAGTGCGAGTTGGTTTACCAAGCTTGACCTCAGGGGGGCGTATAACCTTATTCGCATTAAGCACGGGGATGAATGGAAGACGGCGTTTAATACCCCAGAGGGGCATTTTGAGTACCTAGTGATGCCCTTTGGGCTCACTAATGCTCCTTCCGTCTTCCAATCCTTCATGAATGATATTTTCAGGGATTTTGTGGATAAATTTCTGATTGTTTATTTGGATGATATCTTGATTTTTTCCAATGACTGGGACTCTCATGTGAAACATGTTCGGACTGTGTTCCAGATTTTGAGAGAGAATGCACTGTATGTGAAGGGATCAAAGTGTCTTTTTGGCGTACAGAAGGTCTCATTTCTGGGATTCATTTTGTCTCCGTCTGTTATTGAAATGGACCCAGTCAAGGTTCAAGCCATCTGTGATTGGGTCCAACGTACTTCATTAAAGGCTCTTCAGAGATTTTTGGGTTTTGCCAATTTTTATCGTAAATTTATTGGTAATTTCTCCGGTATTGTTAAACCTTTGACTGATTTGACCAAAAAGGGTTCTGATGTGGTGAATTGGCCTCCTGAGGCAGTCTCTGCGTTTCAGGAACTTAAGCAGAGATTCACTTCTGCTCCTGTTCTATGGCAGCCTGATGTTTCTCTACTGTTTCAGGTGAAGGTTGATGCCTCTGAAATTGGGGCAGGTGCCGTTTTACCCCAAAGAGATCCAGAGACCTCTAAGAGTAACCCTTGTGCCTTTTTCTCTCGAAAATTTTCTCCAACTGAACGTAATTATGACGTGGGTAATCGGGAGTTATTGGCCATGAAGTGGGCCTTTGAAGAGTGGAGACATTGGCTGGAAGGAGCCAAACATCAGGTGGTGGTCCTCACGGACCATAAGAATCTGGTTTATCTCGAATCAGCCAAGCGACTTAATCCTAGACAGGCCAAGTGGGCCTTCTTTTTCACACGTTTTAATTTTGTGGTTTCTTTTCTTCCTGGCACTAAGAATGTTAAGGCGGATGCCCTCTCGAGGAGTTTCTTTGCGGACTCTCCTGAGTTATCTGATCCTGCTGTTATTTTGAAAGAGAGTGTAGTTCTTTCCGCCATCTCGCCCAATTTGAGACTGGCCTTGGAAGGGTGTCAGGAGGATAAACCTGAGCGCTGCCCTATCGGGAAATTGTTTGTCCCAGACCAGTGGAAGAAGAGTGTGATGTCTGAGATTCATTGTTCCGCGTTGGCTGGTCATCCCGGGATTTTTGGTACCAGAGACTTGGTGAGTCAGTACTTTTGGTGGCCTACTTTGTCTCGTGACGTCAGGGAATATGTGCAGTCCTGTGGGACTTGCTCTCTCTCTCAAGCCTTGCTCTCGCTCTAGTGGTTTGTTAATTCCATTACCTGTGCCCAAGAGGCCATGGACCCATAGCTCTTTGGATTTTATTTCCGACCTCCCTGTTTCTCAGAGAATTACCGTTATCTGGGTAATCTGTGATAGGTTTTCCAAGATGATACATCTTGTGCCATTACCTAAGTTGCCTTCCTCCTCCGAATTGGTGCCTTTGTTCCTTCAGCACGTGGTTCGATTACATGGCATTCCGGAGAACATTGTGTCTGACATAGGAGTCCAGTTTGTTTCCAGATTTTGGAGGACATTTTGTTCTAAACTTGGTGTTCAATTATCTTTCTCCTCTGCTTTTCATCCTCAGACCAATGGACAAACCGAGAGAACAAACCAGACCTTGGAGACTTATTTAAGATGTTTTGTGTCTGCTGATCAAGATGACTGGGTCTCTTTTTTGCCTTTGGCTGAGTTTGCTCTTAATAATAGGGCTAGCTCTGCCACCTTGATGTCTCCATTTTTCTGCAATTTTGGGTTTCACCCTCGATTTTCTTCGGGACAGGCGGAGGCTTCTGTCTGTCCGGGTGTTGACTCTGTTGTGGAGCGAATGCAGCAGATTTGGGACCAGGTAGTAGAGAGGTTGTCTCTCTCTCAGGAGAAGGCCCAACGGTTTGCCAAATGGCATAGGACTGATGGTCCTCGGTTTAAAGTGGTGGACTTGGTTTGGTTGACCTCAAGAAATATCCCTATGAGGGTTGCATCTCCAAAGTTTAAGCCCAGGTTCATTGGACCTTATAAGATCATGGAGATTCTTAATCCTGTTTCCTTCCGTTTGCTTCTTCCAGGGACATTTAAGATTCATAACGTGTTCCACAAGTCCTTATTGAAGAGGTTTGTCGAGCCAGTGGTTCCTATGGCTGCGCCTCCTGACCCTGTTTTGGTTGAGGGCAATCTGGAGTATGTGGTTGAGAAAATATTGGATTCTCGTTTTTCTAGACAGAAACTCCAGTATTTGGTTAAGTGGAGAGGTTATGGTCAGGAGGACAATTCTTGGGTGTTTGCTTCGGACATCTATGCTAGGAGACTGATCCGTGCCTTTCACAGAGCTCATCCTGATCGGCCTGGCTGCACAAGTGAGGGTTCGGTGACCCCTCCTCAAGGGGGGGGGGTACTGTTATGAATGTGTTAGAGATGGTTTCTGAGCAGAGGCTCCCTCTGGTGGTTACAGACAGTACTGAACCTTTCAGCGAGGAGTGGCAATCTGGGTTCACTGACTGGTCTGATATAAGGGAGGTTCCCTCCCATGATGGTTGCCGGTTATCAATTGTTCTTGTCTCAATTGTGGTTCCTGGTTCATTTGGAAGTTTGCTGGAGTCTTGCCTGCATCTCCTGCTTTCAGATAAGATATTTCTTGCTTTTCTTTTTGTGCTTGCTTTTTGCATTGTTTTCTGCACTTTTGTGGAGGTCAGCCAGGTCCCCTCCTGGGGCCTGAGCTCCTCACAGTTTATCTGCAGCCACTGTTTTTTGCTCATTTGCTTTTTAATGTTTTTTCAGTGGCTGCGGCTTGGTTTTTGTTCACACTGAGACCTGATTTAGTGGGTGGCGAGATCGTGTGATCTCAGTATTTTTGTAATCAGAATTGTTGGATTTTTGTAGGGTTTTCTGGGTTGCAGAAAGTAATCTCTCCTGTCCTATCCTATTTAGTCAGCTTGTGGCCCCAGCGTTTGCTCAGTCTATTTTCTGCCTATGTTTGTATTTTCATCTTGTCTAACCGCCATTATATGTTTGGGGGCTTCCTATTTTCTTTGGGGATCTGCTCCGGGGCAGATAGCTTTCATCTTTCTGCCTTTAGGTGTAGTTATCTCTCAGCTGTGACGAGGCATCTAGGATCAACGTAGGAACGCTCCACGAATACCTCTAGTTGTGTCGTTAGTTTAGGAATCTGCAACCCATCAGTTACCAACATCTCAGGTGTTCGGCTGCTCTGCTGTTGTTCCTGTCCTCCTCAGCTACCGAAACATAACAGAACACCTTAGGGCAATGCGATTGGTCCCTCTTAGAGGGAGGGAGAGCATGTCCTAAGCATAGCAGGACACTTACACATAGGGGGCAAGATGAGGAGGTGGTTTGTGAGTTTGAGACACTGAATGTCCTGTCTGTTAGGTACGAGGCGATCCAACAAAGGGCCAAGTCTGTAATGCCAAGAGATCGGAAAGTCTGTATTAAAAGGGAATGGGCCACTGTGTCAAAGGCAGATGCCAGGTCCAGGATTGATTTGGTGTTTAGTAGGTCATTGATGACTTTAGTCAGGGCAGTTTCAGTGAAATGGTACAGTTGGAAGCCATATTGTAAGCAGTCAAAGAAGGAGCATTAGCAGAATTTCAAAATGGACTTCTTGTTCCAGTAGTTTGGAGGCATAGGAGAGAAGTGAGATGGGTCGATAGCTATACACAGAAGATGGGTCGAGGGAGGGTTTGTTGATGATTGGTGGGATTGAGGTATGTTTGAATCAGGTGGGGAAGACACCAATTGCTAATGATAGGTTGAAGAGGTGGGTTAGGCTTGGGATGAAGACTGTGGTAAAATTTGGAATGAAGTGGACGTTATTGGGTCAAGTTCACAGGTGGTGAGGCAAAGTTTTCAGCTGAGATGAGAGGAGAGGGAGGGGGAGCTGGTGGACAGAGGAAAGAATTAAAAGTACTGAATAGCTGTTGAGGATTGTAAGACAGGTATGATATGAGAGATGAGAAGTAGGTTTGTTTTGCTGCAGTGAGCAATTGCGCAGCATTTTTACAACTTCTGTTACTGGATGGGCTACTGCACACTCCATCCTTGGCAGCCGCACAGCGCTACGCTTTGTAGATGAAGGCCAGAAAGAACATGTGCTCCAGAAGATGGCAAGCGCTGCATCAAGTGGCTTCTACTCCTGTTCCTCCACCTTAACATCACACACAGTACAATCATCAGAGGTGGTACCCCAATTACCCTTGTTTTCACCCATGTCACAACTCTCCAACCGCCCAACTGACTGTATGTAACCACAGATGTCTGAGTCTGAAGATATTTTCACACATTCTATGCCATGGGCATGAAAAGTGTACTCCAAGGATTCACAAAGTCATGAGAAGGAAATCATCTGCACTGTGGCCAAATTTTTTTTACGTTTGATTCAGTAACGGACGAAGTAGGGTCCGAGCAGAATACAAACGCTCGTGAACAGACGTTAACCCAGGGAGGTGGAGGTGATCCTGGTGAGACTCAAATACTTGAGCTGCACATGGATTGTACTGTGTTGTCAGGGCAGGAAGAGGAGGAGGGTGACTCTCAGGGTGAGGAGTGGGAGAACAGAGAGGATGACTAAGAGGTAGTAGATCCAACTTGGTGTAAACCTAGAGCCATGCAGCTGAGTAGCGCAGCAGAGGAGGAAGATGAAGAGGTAACGTTGCGGCTTCCCCAAGACACAAAGTTATGCCATGATAAGCAATGCATCCTCAGCCCCAACTCTGTCAGTGGCCAGCAGCATTCATGGGTCTGCAGTTGCCTAGCCTGGGACTTTTTTTCATAGCGCCAAAAATGACACAAATCACGTTATCTGCCAACTTTGCTAAAAATGAGAGAGTAGAGTTAAAAAACACAATATTTTGACTACTACAGGCATGAAATGGCACATGCACAATCAACATGCATTAATCTGGGAATCTCACTGAGTTAAAATGCAGACTAGCGGACCTCGCCAACCACCGTCCACCCCATCAACCTCATCTTCTGTTTCTTCCTCCTCCTTCACCGTGGCAACTGTTGTCAGACAGGTCTCCAGCTGCAGAACCTCCATTTGTTTACAGGCTACAGTTGGGGTGAGCAAGAGCCTGTCAGCTGATACAGAAGTGGACATGCCTGCTGTTTTTGACTGATCTTAGATACCAAGCATACCAGTCTTTCTCAATCCACCGTAACATCTCCCCCTGCACCTTTCTCAGTCCAACAGCTTGTTGTGTTCACCCTACTCCACCCTCTGTCAGCACAGCAGCCAGCCCTCTTTTGTGCAGTTGTGTTCACATAAAAGATTGTTTCCTCCCACACATGGCAAAGCTAAGAGCTTGAACTTCACCATCTTCAATCTACTAATAATAATAACCTTTATTTATATAGTGCAAACATATTCTGCAGAGCTTTACAAGTCAGCAGTTCATATAAAACAGTCAAAAGTTACAAAGTTTACAATAGTCAAACAATTAAAGCTAAAATAATGAAGACCCTGCTCTTCAGAGCTTACAATCTACAATGAGGTGGGGGTGACACAAAGTACAGGTGCTTATTTATAATTATGGTCCAACCATCTTGCGGAAATGGGGGATAGATAAAGGCTGCATGAAGCTTTTTGATTTTGATGGCGAATTATGTTCAGAGAAGTAGAGCATAGGCTATATATAACAAGGACTTTCATTATGGAACTTGATTGGTCACCCTAAACAGATGTGTTTTTAGGGAGTGCCTAAAAATGTGTAAGTTGTGGTTATACTACTAATTTCATGGGGACAAAGGGTAATAGGTGACTTATCAAGGCTGGAGATTGAACTGAGCCAGACAAAGACCAGATCAGGGTGTTATCATTTTTGTGTGTCTCAGAAGTTGAAAGTTGTGGGAGGCCATGAGAAGTGGCTAGAGATAGATGCTGGGATACAGTTGGGGAGGTGGGACTGTCGAAGTCTCTCAGGATAAGGGTTGGAAATTCTGAGGACATGAAATGTAGCAAAAAGGCAGAAAAGTGGTCAAGGAAGTGTGTGGGTGAGCCTGGGATAATGTAAATGACCGCTTCACTGAGGGAGAGGGGATGGAAGACCCTGATGGTGAGAACCTCCAAGAAGAATGCCGTCCCATGGGTCTGTATTTATTTACTTTTTTTTAAAACAGGATTGGTGGTGGGAGCAGTGTGGATTCGTGATTTTAATGGAGTTAGCAATGATCGTAACAGCAGTATATACGCAATTCCATGCGTTCGGAGGTGAATATGCGCACGTCACTATGCCTCCTCGATGATCGTTGCCCTAATTCGTGTAATTGTCTGACGATAGAGGCTAGCTCTTCTCGGCCTGTGATCTCTGTGATTATTGGATAGCCAATCAATCTGTTGGCCATGGAAATGCAGCCTTTCCGCCTTGTGGTTACAGAAGGTTTCAGAAAGCTGATGGACATCGCAAGTCCCCCAGTACCAGTTGCCCAGTCACCATTAACTTTCTAAGATAGATGTGTCTGCGCTATCCAGAATGTCGCAGACAGCATCACACATTCCCTGAAAATTTCTATGTCTGCCAGGGTGCATTTCAACACTCACACCTGGACGAGCAAGCAAGGACATGCGCGTTACATGTCACTGACTGGGCAATGGGTGACTCTGGTGGCTGTGGGGCCAGTTGGGGAATCCCCAAGACTTGCAGGGCGCTTGGGATGGAGAACTAAACCACTACACACCATAAGAAAGAGAAGTAAACTACTAGATAACAGGGCTTGGGAAAAAAACTACTAAAATACTAAATACATAAAGTTGGCTAACTAAACCACTACACACCATAAGATGGAGAACTAAACTACTAGACAAAAGGGTTGAGGACTAAACTACTAAACAGCTAGGTTGGACAGGCTCGCTGTCTGGGTGTTAATGTTTGACACCAATCTCTCCTTCGCCTCACATATATAATCTCTTGCCCACTCTTGCCGCCACACCTAAAGAACACTCTAGAATCCGCCCTTTTTCTCACCTGGAACAACAAAACCCCTCACTGTCGCCCTGACCACTCCCCCTGGACTACTGCAACGCTCTATACTTGGCCTCCCCATTACTCGACTACCCCTCTCCAGTCCATCCTAATGCAGCAGCCAGGGTCATCTATCTGGCGAAGCGTACTCGGACACGTCCGCTCTTCACCAGTCCTTACATTGGCTGCCCATTCATTATAGGATCCAATTCAAAGTACTTGTTCTCACGTACAAAGCTCTCCACAGTGCAGCCACCCCCCTTCATCTCCTCCCTATTTCTATCTATCGGTCTAACGACTGCTGCGCTCTGCAAAACGACTTTCGACTAACCTCTACACTATCCGTACCTCCCACTCCGACTCCAAGACTTCTCCCGCCAATCCTCTGGATGCTCTACCCAAGAAATTAGGACCATCCACAATTTGCATAGTTTCAGGCGCTCCCTCAAAACACATTTTTCTTCAGAGCGGCCTATCACTTCACTAATCAAAGTCATTCTAGGTGTAAATTTGCGTGTGTAGCCATTCACTATCTCCATCCCTCACTCCCTCAAGATGGCTGGACCATCATTGTTATACACCATTGTAATACACACCTTTACTTTGTATCTCCCCCACCTCATTGTAGTTGAAGCTTTCACGACAGGTCGTCTATTTGATTTAATTATTGTATTGTTAACGTTGTTACTTATGACTTGCGTTTTGAAACTGTTAAAATGTAAAGCGCTGCGGAATATGTTGATGCTATGTAAATAAAGATTATTATTATTATTATTATTAAATGACCAAAATTAAGCCTACAACACCCTGCAATAGTCCTAGTTACCCTGCCAAGCTGTGGAGGTTGGCACCCCTACAATACGATTTTTTGGAGCCCCACTCAACAAGGACTGTCCCTCCCTCATTATACCCTAATAATATACAGCAATGGCAAAAATTAAGAGACCACTGCACAGTTTTACAAAAATCAGCTTCTCTACATGTCTGACAGCCATTCATTCCAGTGTCAGTTGAATTCCAACCAGAGAACACCTCATTCTACTTAATGTGCTTCTGATTAGGTGATCACCTGAACCAATCTTATTTAACGAAGGAAAGTATAAAAAACACTGCTGTGGTGTTCACAATCCTCTTGCATAGGACAAGTTGGATGGCAAAAAAAAGTGCTAGTAATATCCCAAAAGTAATAGGAACAAAAAAAAACTTTTAACCATGGCCAAAGGAGTTGAAAAGAAAAGTTTTGAGTGAGGTAAATAAGGGCTCAATTCTGGCTTTACTAGCAGAGGGATACAGTGAGCGTCATGCTGCCTCCATCCTTAAAATTTCTAAGAGGGATCCATTACAACAAGGTCAACAGCAACATTGGGGACAACAAAGCTACAGACCGGTAGAGGGCGAAAACGCTCTCCACTGACTGGATGATCTCATCTATTCAAATGCCACTCGAACAACTTCAGGATGACATCAAGTGACCTAAAAAAGGAACAGTTAGTAAAGGTTCCTAGAAGCAGGGCTAAGTCATTGAAGCAGAAAAAAGCCTTTCATCATGAGAAGCAAAGGAGAGCCGGCTGAAGTTAGCCAAGACCATAAGGATTGGACCATAAGGCGGAGAAGGTAATCTCTCTGATGAGTCTAATTTTCAGTTTTGGGCCCAACACCAGGTCGTCTAATGGTTTAAAACGGAACCGGGGAAGCATACAAGCCAAGTGTCTTGCACCCACTGTGAAATTTGTGGAGGATCATTGTCTGTGGATGCTTCAGCAAGGCTGGAATTGGTCATGTTAATTTTTTGCGAAGGACGATGAATCAAGCCGCATACAAGGGTATCCTGGAAAAACAGTTGATTCCTTCTGCCAGGCAATGTTCCCCAAACTCGAGGACTGGTTTTTCCAGCAAACAATGCACCATGCCACAAAAAATAGGTCAATGAATTGTGACTGAAGGAACACTACATAAAAACCCCGCCCATGGCCAGCCCAATCTCCAGACCTGAACCCCATTGAAAACCTCTGAGTGCAACAAGGGGAAGAGGATATCACAACCTCAAAACAAAGAAAACGCTTTTAAATATTTGTCCAGGAGTGCTATGGCACCCAAAAAACAGGTGAAAGACTGGCGGAAAGCATGCAAAGAAAGCATGAAAGCTGAATTAAAAATCTGGTTATCCCAAAATTTGATTTCTGAACTCTTCCCGAGTTAAAACATTAGTGTTGTTGTTTCTAAAGATTATGAACTTGCATTTATTTTTTTATTTGAAACCCTTTCTCATTTACTGAAATAAATACAAATTTATGCTTCGAAATTTGTCAGTAGTTTATAGAATAAAAGAGCAATTTACATTTTACCTCAAAAATATGCCTATAAAGAAAAAATCAGACAAACGAAAATTTTACAGTGGTTTCCCCTTAATTTTTGCCAAGCTGTATCTATAGACTATCTACTAAGATATATATAAATATTCCCCTTATATTTGTTTTTTGTGTGAAAAATTATATTTGAACATGGTATGTTGGGTATTTTGGTCTTTAGAAAGAATCTGCGCAGAAAATTCCACAGGCAAATCTTTCAACTGGGCACATACCCCAAAGTCATGAAGCAGCGGGGCAGGGGACTCTACATTGACTAAGCACCCGTAAATTTGGTGCATACCAGCACCCCATGCAAACTGTAGAGCGAGCACTTGTGCTCATCACAAATGACGCATATTCAAAAGACGGCCTAACGTTATAAAATTCTTTTCGAGCCTGGGGTTCAAAAAATTCCTACATACCCCTTTAGGGTGCAGTTTTTAGCAGGTCCTTTTGGTGGTTTTTTGTCATAAGGCCACCAAAGTCACTTCAAATGTGAGGTGGTCCCTAAAAAAAATTTTTTGTAAATTTTTAAAATGAGAAATCCTTGTCAACTTTAACCATATAACTGCCTAACAAAAAAATCTATGTTTCAAAAATTGTGCTGGTAAAGTAAACAGTGGGAAATTTTATTTGTTAACTATTTTGTGTGACATATTTCCTGATTTAAGAGCAAAGAATTGCAAAATTTTTCCAAATTTTCGCCAAATTTCGTTTTTTTTTTACAAATAAAAACAA
>JARQOD010011146.1:0-24587 GCA_033576555.1 Oophaga sylvatica
TCTTCCCACCCCGTCCCGCCCGTGGGGATCCATTTCTATGGACTTCATTGTGGAGTTACCAACCTCTCAAGGGAAGAACACCATTCTAGTGGTGGTTGACCGTCTAACAAAGGCAGCTCATTTTATCCCTTGTGTCGGCTTACCCACTGCAAAACAGACATCAGACTTAATGATTAAGAATGTGTTTCGCTTACATGGAGTATCGGATGAGGTCATTTCGGATCGAGGGGTGCAATTCACTTCAAGGTTTTGGCAAAATTTCTGTGCAGCATTGGACATTAAAGTAAACCTTTCTTCTGCTTTTCATCCCCAGACTAATGGACAGACAGAACGAACCAATCAGACCCTGGAGCAGTATCTCCGCTGTTTTATCTGCCACCTACAGGATGATTAGGTGGATCTACTTCCACTGGCTGAGTTCTCTTATAACAACTCTCAGAGCGCCTCCACTAAGCAGTCTCCTTTTTACTCCAATCTAGGTTATCATCCTAACATTCTTCCTCGATTTCCCATAGATACGCCCTTGCCGGCAGTGGCTGAAAGAATCACTTCTTTACAAAAGAATATGGATCTTCTAAAGGAAAATCTAGAATTGGCTCAGGAAAGGTACAAGAAAGCAGCAGATAAATTTCGTAAACCTGCACCAGCTTTCAAGGTAGGAGATTTGGTCTGGCTGTCAACCAGAAATCTTAAATTAAAGATTCCATCGTCTAAATTGGGACATAAGTACATTGGACCTTATAAGATCAATAAGATTATAAGTGCTGTTGCTTGTCGTCTTCAACTGCCCAGAACTATGAGAATCCACCCTGTCTTTCATGTATCCCTACTAAAGGCTGCAACACCCAATACGTTTCCTGGACGTTCTTCTCCTTGCCCTGACCCAGTGCTGGTCGATGGTCAGGAAGAATTTATGGTGGAAAGGATTCTAGATTCCAGGTTGTACAGAAATCAGTTGCAATATTTGATTAAATGGCAGGGCTACCCAGTGGAGGACAACTCATGGGAACCAGTCAATAATGTAAATGCTCCTCGCCTGCTCCGCCAGTTTCATCAGAGGTACCCTGACAAGCCTGGTCTGAGGTCATCCGGAGGTTGTCCCTAAGGGGGGAGTAATGTAAGGTTCTTTTTCAGCAGCAGAATGGAAGGAAAGGAGACACACTAGTAATGACTAGTGGGTAGGCGGAGCCCAGATAGGATTGACACCTCAGATTAAAAAGAGTGTTGACCGGCCCCTCCATCTCGGGCTCCTCCTACTCCTGCTTCTTCAGTATAAAATTTGAGGTCCAGAGGATGGTCGCTGCTGGAAGCAGCTCCTCAGAAAACTTTATTATTTTTATCGGACAAGAGACTTGGATCACCAGAAGTGGTCTAGATGTCTCAGGGGTCTCAGCGCTGCTGGACCCCCACCTCTCCCTTGGCGATCTGTAATACCCTGTATGGTGGTCCCTGCAGTTTCACGCCGGCCCTGGGGGATGAGGATTGCTTCCCTGGCGGGGACGCAAACCGCACATCGGGGGTCACTGCGTTCCCGCCCGGGGGGGAAGCGATGGGCACAGCGCCACAAACCCCTGGGGGTCCCTGTGGCGCTCGGCTGGTGAGTACCGCATTTTATGCTGAATGTGTGTGTGCTCTCAGTGGCTGCTGCGGCAGCCGCTGGTACATGTATTAGATGACATGTTTGGTGACTGTATTTTATGTCCGCAGGCAGATACCTGCAGGACAGAGGAGAGCAGAGAGCGAGGAGTTCGCGCTCATTTTTGAAGCCGGAGGGGGGCGTGGCTTCACGCTTCCCGCTCTTTTTGTGACAGGAATCGCTCTGAGGAGACTGCAGCTTCACTGTCCTTCTCTTCCGGCTTCTCTCAGCGCGGCGGCCATTACAGAGGCTCCGGGCTCCTCATGCTCCGCTCCTCCTGTTTAAGGTATACTTTCACCGAGGCCAGCTGGGTGAGTGAATATCATCACCCCACAGCGCAGAACCTATCTGTGTTCCAAGTGACAGATAGCGTTTATCTGCAGCCGCGTTCTCTTTATAGAGACCTGGGACTCGCACACTCCTTTTATTTTATATAGGGAGTTGTGGGGAGTTGGCGGCATTAACCCCTATGAAGGGTTAACCCTTTCAGCAACAACCGCCGCAGGTTCTACCCGGTAGAGATCAGAACGGAGGAGGTTATTTATATACTGAGAGATAGCTGGGGTAACTCTCTTCTTTAAGAGCTTTAACCCTTCAGCGTACTTGCTCAGTCTGCTTAGTAACCACACTGTTTCCAGTTACTAACAGGGTTTTGACCTGCCATTTACTGCTGACATGTCGGTTCAGGGTCCGGAAGGTGCGGACCATCTGCCAGATCCGCTACAGGATCAGTCGCAAGTATCTGATACGCAGACTTCGACGGCATCAAGCGCTGCGATTTATGGGGACACTGTCCATTTCTTCCCGGATGCAAAGGAGGCCCTTAACTGGATGGACAGCAACGAGACGCGTCTCAGCAAGGCAAATTCTAAGGACTCCGCTGGCTGACTGAGCTGACTTGTCCTTTAATCGGGACGGGTCTTGTCCTTTAATCGGGACCGGATCTTACATATATCCGCTCTTCCCTCCTGAATACCTTTTTCTCAGGAGGAAGACCCTCCCTCTCATTTTGGGAAATAATCTTGCTGTGCATTGGAGGGGGAGGGGAGAAATTTCCCTACCTTTTTCTAGTTCATGTGTTCTGGACATGTTAAATGTATTTAACAGAAAGCTAAATGTGAATGTTTTATGGTTAACTGTTGAGTATTGTTTGGCTGCAATCACTAGCCATATGCTACTCCCAGAGTTTGGGGAGTAAAGCGGGTTTGCTTCGGTGAAGTGGATACTCTGAATCGGATAAAGTACGCCCTCTCCTCCGTGACACCTGGAGGAGATGGAAAGCTTGAGTTGGGTGAAGTTGGGGTATTGTGTGAGGGGGGGGTGGAGGGTGGGGAGGAGGGGGGAATGTTAAACTATTGTCTAGGTCACACAGGTTCGAGGGGAGACAGCCTTACTAATTCACAAATGAGGAAATGGATGACACGGTATTTGGGGTTGCAGGGTAATGGCGGATAAAATAAAAATAATAAGTTGGAACGTTAGAGGGTTGGCGTCCGGAGTAAAAAGACAGGCAATGTTTACTTTCTTGCTTGATGCCAAACCTGCAGTCATATGCTTGCAAGAAACCCACTTGATAAAGAGTAGAACGCATCTTCTTAAAAAAAGATGGCTGCAGGCGGGGTATCATGCAACATATTCCACATACTCACGTGGGGTCAGTGTTCTTGTTCGCACAGGTATACCTTTTGAACAGTGTAAAGTGATTATAGACCCGCTGGGACGGTTCGTATGCTTGCTATGTAAATTGTCTGGTATACTGATGCTACTGATCTCGATATATATCCCTCCGCCGTATTGTGGGAAAGTGCTGCACAAGGTCATGGAGGTAGTGGGCGATTTCCCGGGGGTTCCCTTTCTGATAATTGGTGACTTCAACAATGTTCCTGATGCCCATTGGGACAGAGGTGGTCGGGAGGCACTGAGACTGGGTGGTAATTGCACCCCCTTTGGGGCGGTTCTGAAGGAGACTGCACTAATAGACATATGGAGAACCCATCACCCCGGAATTTATAAGTACTCCTGCTTCTCTCCCGCCTCTGCCTCGCTGTCCAGGATTGATCTGGCCCTGGGGAATGGTCCGATGCTAAGTCTAGTGGGTGAGGTAACTTATTTGGTCTAGAACTCTGTCGGATCACTCGCCTATGTGTGTGGTGCTTCAGGGGCAGGGCTCTGAGTTTTCCAGGAGACCCCTGTGGAGGCTAAATCCGTTCTGGCTCCAGCTGATTGATCTGGACGGCCATGTGGGGGATGACCTGACAGAATTCTTTAAAATTAATATGGGCTCGGCTTCGGTATTGATGGTATGGGAAGCCATGAAGGCTTACTTCAGAGGGTTGTGCATTAAAAACATATCGCAAGTTAAAACCGAAACGGGCAGGAGAGACCAGGAGTTGATTAGGTCATTAGAGGGAGCAAAGGCGGCACTAATTGAGGAGCAAACCCCTGAGGCCCGGGAACGTTTGAGATCAGCGCAGAGAGAGGTTTGTAATATGACTATGAAAACTGCGGAGAGGAAAAGGCTGTTCTGCACGATGAAGTTTTTCGAGGAGGGATAGAGAGCGGGTCACCTTCTGTCCAGGGTGGTGGCGGCCCAAAGGGAATCGGCGTATATCACTAAATTAAAGGGGAAAGACGGATGTGAGCATACAGGCAGTAGGGCCATACTGGAGATAATGATGGGATTTTACTCAAATCTGTACCAGTCACATGTGCAGCCATCGGAGGAGGAAATTGATAACTTTTTAGTGGGGGTGCGGCTTCCACGACTCTCACTGGCGGAGCAGAGGCTTCTTGAGGAGCCCTTTGATATGGAGGAACTTGAGGCCGCTCTGGCCTCTGTACCTAGTGACAAGGCCCCAGGGGGGGACGGTATCCCAGGAGAAGTCTACAAAAAATACAAAGAGGTGTTGCTTCCCAAGTTGATGGAGGTTTACACTGCGAGTTTGGCGGGGGGAGAGCTGCCCCGGTCCATGCGAGAGGCGATAATTGTTGTCCTACCAAAGCAGGGAAAAGATTTGACGGACCCAGCTTCATATCGTCCGATCTCTTTGTTGACCACTGACATTAAGTTATTGGCCAAAATGCTGGCGAACCGACTTAACAAGGTCATCGAATCCCTAATTCACCAAGACCAGTCAGGGTTTATGCCCAATAAATCCACAGCTATAAATCTCCGGCGATTATACTTAAACATGCAGGCGAGGGCGGATAATGTGGGACAGAGAGTAATAGTTTCCCTGGATGCCGCTAAGGCGTTCGACAGTGTGGAGTGGAGGTATTTGTGGGCGGTAATGAAAACCATGGGATTTGGTGATCTGTTTGTGGGTTGGGTACGTTTGCTATATACATCCCCTAGTGCTAAAATACGGGTTAATGGCCTGCTGTCTGAGAGTTTCTCCCTACATAGGGGAACGAGGCAGGGGTGCCCCCTGTCCCCCCTGCTGTTTGCGATCGCTGTAGAACCGTTAGCTGCAAAGATACGTGGTACCACAGATATTCGGGGATTCCAATATGGCTCCCACGTAGAGAAAGTGGCCTTATATGCGGATGATGTGCTACTGTTTCTGGCTGACCCGAGCGACTCCCTAAGTTCGGCTATGGCAGTTATTAGTAAATTTGGCTCTATTTCTGGACTGACTATCAACTGGGATAAATCCGTGTTGCTTCCCGTGGACTCTGCTGCTCCCCTAGTGCTAGATCCTGGGACCCCTTTGAGGGTGGTTAGTGAGTTTAAATATTTGGGCATTGTGATCTCTGCTAAATTGGAGGAATATGAACGGCTCAATCTTACCCCCCTTATCAATAAGTTTCAACAAAAAATTGCAGCGTGGAAGAAACTATTCCTGTCTGTGGCGGGTAGAGCAAATTTATTAAAAATGATCCTCATGCCCCAACTCCTATATATACTCCATAATACGCCTGTCTGGTTGGCGCAAAATAAATTCTACCGGATTGATTCTCTTTTCCGGGACTTGATCTGGAAGGGTAGTAGGGCACGCATTAAACTTGAACATCTACAGAGGTCAAAAGAGGAGGGGGGCCTGGCAATCCCGAACCCGTGGGTTTATTATGTGTCATCCCAATGTCAGCATATGGTGGGGTGGGGGGAGCCTACCCAATCTACGTCGGCTGGGAAGCTCATTGAGTTTATAGTGGGCAGAGGTCCGTTGCTTGCTAGTTTAGAGGCTGGTAGGTTCCGGGTGAACCCTAGAAGGCTCCCAACGATCGCTATGGTGGACAAGATTTGGCAAAGAGTTAGACAATGGAGGGGCATTACGGAGCTCACGCGCTTCTCGTCGGTTTGGTTTGACCCGAGGCTGGGGGAGTTAATGCATCTGAGGGGATTTGCTCAATGGAGAAGGGTCGGGATATGGTTTGTGTCACAGCTGTTGGTTGGCGGCATGCTTAAGACTTTTGAGGAGCTCAGGGAGGAGTTCCCTCTGAGTCAATCCCTCTTTTTTCAATATTTGCAGCTGCGGCATGCAATCAATCGACAGCTTAAAACATCAAGAATAGTGGTGCAATCAGATGCGATGGTGAATCTTATAGGGTCACTAAGGGGCACTAAGGGTTTCATCTCCCTCGTATATAGGGGTTTTTTGGATTCATTCCTGGTACGGCACCCGGCTAAGTCCAGAGAAAAATGGGAAGAGGATGTGGGACCAATCTCAGACTCTCAGTGGGAGAGCGTATTACAATTCATCCCCAAGGTCTCTATGAGTGAAGCCAGGAGAGTCTCACAACTCTACCTAACACATAGGGTATACAGGACTCCGGTCTGGATGAAGAGGGCGGGCCTGAGGAGGGATTCCTGCTGTCCGCGCTGCTCTGAGGATGGGGCAGATCTCCTACATATGATGTGGTCCTGCCCTGCCCTACAGAACTTTTGGGTACAAACACTTAATTTGACACAGGAGGTAATGGGAGTGGATCTTATAAGGAACCCGCTGACGTGTGTATTGGGGTGCATGGAGGATATCGCGGTTGATGAGTGGGGAAAGCTGACCATAGCCAGAATCCTATATGCTGCCAGAAAGCTCATTGCGGCCCACTGGTTAGATGACAAAGCGCCAGTTAGACAAGAACTGATTAATAAGGTTAACTTTATTGTTATGATGGAACAGAACATATATGCGAAAAGAGGTCAACACATGCAGTTTGAGAATGTGTGGGGTGGCTGGATAGAGCACCCGGGCTTGGCTTCGGAGGCTCTTATGAGAGAAAGAATGCGTCTGCCTACGCGCCCTTGACCCTCTGAGTTGGTACTTTAAACAGGGATCGTAAGGGGTTGTCTCGAAAAAAAGGATTCAAAATGTGACATGGTGTGTGATATGTGCAATGATTTAAAGGGAAGGGGTTAGGGGGGAGGTGGGGAGGGTAGGGGACTTAGGATGTAAGAATAGTTATATTGCCTGTCAGGTTGAATACGGTTTATATTATATGCTAAAGTTAAATGTACTGTCAAAGTTTCATGCTGACAATTTTTAAATAAAAATCATCTGATTTAAAAAAAAAAAAAAAGCGCTGCGATTTACAGCGATACCAAATTAGATGCCATCGCTCAGTCAATTAATGGCTTGTCTGACCTTTTAGGTCAGTGGGTGTCAGCTAGATCCTCTCATGACAGGAAGCGGCGCAGGCCGGTGCCATCTTTTCCGCGTAGCGAATCAGAGGTATCTGATATGGAATGCGGTCAGGGTTCTCCTTCAAACTCAGAAGGGGAGTTATCCGATTCGGATAAGGAGGATCGGCAGGGACATTCTTTCTCTCTTGTGAGCCGAACAGAGGCTTTAATTGAAGCTATGAGAGAGGCGTTACAGTTACCGGAGGAGGTAACTACACGGCCTGGTAAGTCGGGCCGCATGTACCAGGAGTACCATAAGTCGCGGTCAACATTACCGGCTCTGGAAGAGCTTAATACGGTAGTGGAGAAGGAACGTCTGTGTCCAGATAAACGTTTTCAAGGGACACGGTTCTTTGAAGCATTATATCCGTGTTCAACGGAATTGACGGATAATTGGATTCCTTCTCCTGAAGTGGATGTTCCTTTATCCCAGCTTAGTAAATCCTCATTGCTTCCGGTTAAAGGGAAAGCGAGTCTGCAAGAGCCGCTGGACAGAAAAACGGAGATGGCGGCGAAATCCATCTATGAAGCTGCAGGTCATGGATTCAGAGCAGTACTAGGATCCATGTGTGCTTCTAAGGCTTCCCTGTGCTGGTTGGTCCGTTTACGGAAGGCGTTGCAAAATAGATCTCCATTATCCGAGATAGATGGACTTCTCGATTTATTGGAGACTGCAGCCCGATATAGCTGTGATGCAGGTCTGGATACTGCGTCATTATTATCCAGGACGCAATCCTCAGCGGTCACAGTCAGAAGAGCACTGTGGCTTAGACAGTGGACCGGGGACGCGGTTTCCAAGCAGGGTTTACTGTCTTTAGCCTACAAGGGTGGTCAGCTATTTGGATCTGATCTCACAGAGCTGATTGCCAAGGCAAAGGCTAAAGAAGCGGCTTTACCACAGCGAAGGGCTATGGCTTCTACGTCTGGCAGACCTAGTGCCGGTAATGGTCGGCGGTATTTTCGGTCTAGGGGACGATCCGGTCAGTCTTCTTGGGGATCGGGTCGTCCCTCTTTTTCGGGAAAGAAGTCTTCTCAGAAATCCCGCACCCCTTGGAAACAAAGTTTCCGTCTAGACAAGCGGGAAACTGACAAGAAGCCCGCCAAGGCAGACCGACGCCAGGTCCTCACTCGAGGGCTCTCGAGTGGGGGGTCGCCTGCTCAAATTCAAGGCGAATTGGATTTCCCGCGTTCCGGATTCCTGGGTAACGCGAGTTGTGTCGGCAGGCTATTTCATAGAGTTTTCTTCTCGACCCCCGGACAGTTTTTGCCAGTCTCGCATTCCGTCAGAGCCCGAGCTATTTGCCGCTCTGCTGCGAGAGGTGGAATTCCTTCTGCAGAAGGGTGTAGTAATACCGGTTCCGACAGAGGACCGGGGAAAAGGTTTTTATTCAAATCTCTTTGTGGTCCCCAAAAAAGAGGACAAATTTCGTCCTATTCTGGATCTCAAAAGATTGAATCAGCATGTCCACACCCAAAAATTCCGCATGGAGTCACTTCGCTCCGTTGTGGCAACCCTGTCGCAGAACGACTTTCTGGTGTCAATCGACATTCGCGACGCTTATTTGCATGTTCCCGTCGGAAGGGCTCACCAGCGCTTTCTTCGTTTTGCCATAGGTCAGGACCATTACCAATTTGTGGCCCTGCCATTCGGCTTGGCTTCAGCGCCCAGAGTTTTTAAAAAAATTCTAGCGCCTCTCATGGCTTCGAAGACAGGGAGTCACGATTATTCCCTATCTGGACGACCTTTTGATTGTGGCGTCCTCAAAGGAGGAGGCAGTGACGGCTCGCAATCTATCCCTTCAGCTCCTGGAGGACTTCGGGTGGCTGGTCAATTGGGAGAAGTAGTCTCTGGAACCGTCGCAGTCAATCCTGTTTTTGGGGATGCATTTCGACACGGTACGGGCAGTGGTGTCCCTACCTCCAGACAAGCGGGCATGTCTCCTTCGACATGTACAGACTATGAAGTCTTCGACACCAATGTCCCTTCGGAAGTGTATGCGCCTTTTAGGTCTGATGGTGGCTTCCATGGAAGCACTTCCGTTTGCCCAGTTTCATTCCAGAGCCCTCCAAAGGCTCATTCTGAGTCATTGGGATCGATCGCAGATTGCACTGGATCGCAGTATCCTCATCTCTCGCAGGGTGCGAGAGTCCCTAAGTTGGTGGTCACGTCCAGGAACGTTATCACTGGGGAAGTCTTTCCTTCCTCCGAGGTGGTCGGTCATAACCACCGATGCCAGCCTGACGGGCTGGGGGGGTGTCTGGAACGATCTCTAGGTTCAGGGAGTATGGTCATCGGAAGAGTCTGTTCTACCGATCAACATCTTGGAATTGAGGGCAATTTTTCTTTGCCTCCAACACTGGACGGTCCCTTTGAGCGGTCTACCAGTCCGAGTGCAGACAGACAACGCAACGGCGGTCGCGTATATCAACCACCAAGGCGGGACGAGGAGTTCCAGGCTCATGGTGGAAGTGTCTCGGATCCTGAATTGGGCCGAGGACAGAGTACCAGCCATCTCTGCGATTCACATTCCAGGAGTTCAGAATACCACAGCGGACTTCCTCAGTCGAGAGAAGATGGATCCCGGAGAATGGAGTCTTCATCCGGAGATCTTTGCACTGCTGTGCTCCCTTTGGGGAGTTCCCCAAGTGGATTTGATGGCATCCAGGTCCAATGCCAAGTTGCCGACCTTCATGTCCAGGTACAAGGACCCGAAGGCTGTGGCGGTGGATGCTCTGGTGGCCCCGTGGGACCAATTCGAGCTAATCTATGTGTTTCCGCCGATATCTTTACTTCCTTTAGTGCTGCGTCGGATCAGACTGGAGAGAATCCCGGCTATGTTGATAGCCCCAGATTGGCCAAGGAGGACGTGGTTCTCGACACTGGTGTCGCTTTTGGCAGCACCGCCATTTCCACTTCCTCTTCGCCCGGACCTGTTAACCCAGGTTCCTGTCCGTCATCCGGACTTGAAGTCTCTGCGTTTGACGGCGTGGCTCTTGAGACCGAAATACTGACCCGTAGAGGTTTTTCAACCGAAGTCATTGCCACTCTGCAAGCTGCCAGAGGTCCGGCTACTACTAGAATTTACCACAAGACCTGGGAAGCCTTCTTCTCGTGGTGTTTGGGTTCTTCAAGGAACCCGAGGATTTTTTCCATTCCCAATCTGTTGGCTTTTCTACAGTACGGACTGGACAAGGGTTTGGCAGTTAGCACCCTGAGGGGTCAGGTTTCTGCCCTGTCCCTGTTGTTCCGGAAAGTTATCGCCTCGCGTAGGGACGTGCGCTCCTTTTTTCGCGGGGTAACCCGTCAGTTTCCGCCGCGGAAGGCACCTGTGTCTCCTTGGCGGCTCAACCTTGTCCTGGAGGCTCTTCAGCATGGGCCTTTTGAGCCAATGGATTCTGCTAACCTTTCTTTGCTTTCTTGGAAGGTTGCCTTCCTAGTCGCAGTCACTTCTTTGAGAAGGGTTTCTGAGTTGGCGGCTCTTTCTTGCTCGCCTCCTTTCCTGGAATTTTACCCGGATCGAGTAGTGCTTCGCACACGGGGCGACTTTCTACCTAAGGTAGTGTCGCAATTCCATGTTAACCAGGATATTGTTTTGCCTTCACTTTGCCCGGACCCGAGGAATGCAAAGGAACGGGTTTTGCACACATTGGATTTAGTGCGGGCCTTGAAGTTCTATTTGTCTGTTACTCAAGGTTTTAGGAAGTCAGACTCCTTGTTTGTGATTTCAGCAGGTCGTCGACGTGGTCAACGAGCTTCCAAGGACTCTATAGCTCGTTGGATTCGGTCAGCCATTTTGGAGGCTTACCGACTTAAAGGCGAACCTTGCCCGATTAAGATTCGTGCTCATTCCACGAGGGCTGTGGCCTCATCGTGGGCCTTTCATCAAGGGGCTTCGGCAGCTCAGCTCTACCGAGCGGCGACTTGGCGCTCCGTCCACACGTTTACAAAGTTTTATAAGGTGGACGTCAGTGCTTCCGCTGATGCGGCCTTAGGACGCAGGGTCCTACAGGCGGCTGTAGTGTAAAGTTCTAGTTAACTTGTATTTGGCGCCTGTTGCGCATTTACCAAGGTTGTTGGGATTCTGCCTGTTTTTTCTTGGTTATATTCCCACCCTTAATTTTTGGACTGCTTTGGGACGTCCCACTAGTCATTACTAGTGTGTCTCCTTTCCTTCCATTCTGCTGCTGAAAGACGGATTTTGGTAAGAACTTACCTGTAAAATCCTTTTCAGCGAAGGAAGGAAAGGCGACACAGCACCCGCCCATGGCAGAAGTGTGTTGATGTGTTTTCAGATGCGGCGTGACCCTCTTCTGATAGCGATTATCTGGACTGAGGTTGACGCGCTACAGCTCCTTTCCAGCATTGCCAGCTCATCGCGGTGGTCAGGTCCAGTGAGTAGTACCTGGAACTGTGTGTTTTTTTTGCCTACATGCATGCATAACCTGTATTCTTGCTTTTTCTCTGAAGTCCTTCAGAAGGGGTTTATGTTGCTCCGCTGGTGATATTTGCTCTTCCCTAAGCTTTTGTACGACTGAAGAAGCAGGAGTAGGAGGAGCCCGAGCTGGAGGGGCCGGTCAACACTTTTTAATCTGAGGTGTCAATCCTATCTGGGCTCCGCCTACCCACTAGTCATTACTAGTGTGTCTCCTTTCCTTCCTTCGCTGAAAAGGATTTTACAGGTAAGTTCTTACCAAAATCCGTCTGTCTCTGTTGACATGTTCCTTGAAACTCAGTTTTCCGTCGGCCATTTTGCTTTCTGTCTTTCTGCAGCTCTTGCCCTCAGTTAATATGGAGTTTCCAGTTTTCATGTTCCCGCCCTGATTCTTCCCTCTTGCTTCTTAAGCAGCCTCAGCTGAACAATCAGTGCTCCTGAATCAAGCCTCAGTCAGTCTGTGACCTGACTCCTGGAATCCTTGGACTTGTACTCCAGCTATTCCCTACTGAGGAACCTTGGAACACTTTTGGACTCTGGAAACCTGCTGTTTGGTGAATCCATGTTTGCAGAGGAATTACGGTACAGAGAAGAGATCCTGAACCTGCTTTGGAGATTTATTGTAGTGCTTGAAGTTACTCTGGCCTGCTGTGTCTCCTGTCGCTGTTCCTGCAAACTGTGTGAACTTTTCAGCATGCTTGTATGAAGTAATACAAGTCATTTCATTTCAACCTATGTCTCCTGTGTTTTCCTCGCACCCAAGCACAAGATGCTATAGGAACTGTACTCTATACATGACAACGTGGTTCTCGACGCTGGTGTCGCTTCTGGCAGCGCCTCCACTTCCACTCCCTCTTCGCCCGGACCTGTTAACCCAAGGGCCCGTTCGTCATCCGGACCTGAAGTCTCTGCGTTTGACTGCGTGGCTCTTGAGACCGAAATCTTGACCCGTCAAGGTTTTTCAGCCGAAGTCATTGCCACTCTGCGAGCTGCCAGAGGTCCGGCTACTACTAGGATTTATCACAAGACTTGGGAGGCCTTCTTTTCGTGGTGTTCGGGTTCTTCAAGGAACCCGAGGATTTGTTCCATTCCAATTTGTTGGCCTTTTTGCAGTACGGGCTGGACAAGGGTTTGGCAGTTAGCACTCTGAAGGGTCAGGTTTCTGCTCTGTCCTTGCTGTTTCGGAAGGCTATCGCTTCGCGTAGGGACGTACGTTCCTTTTTTCACGGAGTAACACGTCAGTTTCCGCCGAGGAAGGCGCTTGTGTCTCCTTGGCGGCTCAATCTTGTCTTGGAGGCTCTCCAACATGGGCCTTTTGAGCCTATGGACTCTGTTAGCCTTTCTTTGCTCTCTTGGAAGGTTGCCTTCCTAGTGGCGGTCACTTCTTTGAGAAGGGTTTCTGAGTTGGCGGCTCTTTCTTGCTCGCCTCCTTTTCTGGAGTTTCACCAGGATCGCGTAGTGCTTCGCACACGGGGCGATTTTCTACCTAAGGTGGTGTCACAATTTCATGTTAACCAGGATATTGTGTTGCCCTCGCTCTGTCCGGAGCCGAGGAATGCGAAGGAACGGGCCTTGCACACATTGGATTTAGTGCGGGCTTTGAAGTTCTATTTGTCTATTACTCAAAGTTTTCGGAAATCGGATTCTCTGTTTGTGATTCCAGCAGGTCGTCGGCGTGGTCAACGAGCTTCCAAGGACTCTATAGCTCGTTGGATTCGGTCGGCCATTTTAGAGGCTTACCGACTTAAGGGTGAACCTTGCCCGATTAAGATTCGAGCTCACTCCACGAGGGCTGTGGGTTTATCGTGGGCCTTTCATCAAGGGGCCTCGGCAGCTCAGCTCTGTCGGGCGGCGACCTGTTGCTCCGTCCACACGTTTACAAAATTTTATAAGGTGGACGTTAGTGCTTCCGCTGATGCGGCCTTGGGACGTAGGGTCCTGCAGGCGGCTGTAGTTTAAAGTTCTTGTGAACTTGTATTTAGCGCTAGTTGCGCATTTATCTAAGTTGTTGGAATCTGCCTCTTTTGGTTTTTTGCCCACCCTTAATTTCTGGACTGCTTTGGGACGTCCCACTAGTAATGACTGTGTCTCCCTTCCTTCCATCTGCTGCTGAAAGACGGATTTTGGTAAGACCTTACCTGTAAAATCCTTTTCAGCGAAGGAAGGAAGGGAGACACAGCTCCCTCCCATGGCAGAAGTGTGTTGTTGTGTTTTCAGATGCGGCGTGACTCTTCTCTGATAGCGATTATCTGGGCTGAGGTCGGCGCGCTAAGGCTCTGTTTCCAGCATTGCCAGCTCATCGCAGTGGTCAGGTTCAGTGAGTAGTACCTGGGACTGTGTGGTTTTTTCTGTTATATGCATAACCTGTTTTCTTGTTTTTTTCTCTGAAGTTATTCAGAAGGGGTTATGTTGCTCCGCTGGTGATATTTGCTCTTCCTTAGCTTGTGTACGGACTGGAGAGCTGGAGTAGGAGGAGCCCAAGCTGGAGGGGCCGGTCAACACTTTTTTTAATCTGAAGTGTTCTATCCTGTGTGGGCTCCGCCTACCCACTAGTAATGACTGTGTCTCCCTTCCTTCCTTCGCTGAAAAGGATTTTACAGGTAAGGTCTTACCAAAATCCGTCTTTCTCTGATGCACTGAACCAAGTTTGCAAATTGTTACAGAAAATTATGTCCTGCCGTGTGGTGTATACAGTCCCCACGCAGAGCTATGTGTCTCCATGGTTACAGACCCAGTTAGTCTGATTCCTCAGTCTTGTGTTTGCATTAACAGGATACATTAGAAATTACAAATTCCGCCTGTAGTCTGAAAATCATGGAAACACATAGATGTGCATTGGAGCTGTATACACAAAACGGCAGGTTATGAATCTAGGCACAGCTCTTCTTTTCCTGTCTTAGATGGATTAGTGGAGGTCTACTTTTCTGTATGGGAGGGTCAGAGGCACTATTGTATGACATCAACGGCCGATTGTACACAAGAGCTTACAATCGTCAGTTATCCCGCACGCACCCGCAGCGCCTCCCAATACCTGGCAAGTGGTCGACGACACTACATCAGCAGCGACTCTCTCCTCCCAATACGAAAGTGGAAAAACTCTTGATAACTGGTCCACGTTTGCCCCCTACTGGTGCACGGCTGCCTGAAATCCGATCCCAGGACTAGTGACTGATCAGGCTGGTCAGGTGTCTGATCGTGGGTTTGTTTTTTTCCTCTTCCCCCATTGAGAGCACATGTCCCGAAATAATAAAATGTCCTGGTACCTCTTACATTGAATATAAGTCTAATTTGAGTTTATTTAGTTTTTTTCTCGCCTCCTCCTGCCCTCAGTCCCAGCTCTAGTGATCTATAGATGGATATTGCGCTTGCTCTGGGGTTGCCACGGAGATTAAATGTGTATGCACATCCACTGTATTATGTCCTTGTAAGGGCAAGTCACATGACCGGTTGTGTACCTTTGAGGCTGCTATGACAACCCCAGAGCGAGCTCGAGTACGTGTTATTTTCAGCTGCAGATGAAGGAAGAGAGCCACAGTAATTCATTACTGATGGGTAGGGGGCCCCCAGATCAGGAATGTTACCTCAGATCAAAAGAGTGATGACTGGCTGGCCCCTCCAGCTCGGGCTCCTCCTACTCAGCTCCAGTCTAGATTTTGAGGTCCAGAGGATGGTCGCTGCTAATGCAGCTCCTCAGAAAATTTTATTATTTTAATATTTCGGACAGGAGACTTGGATCACTAGTTGGTCTAGAGGTCTCAGGGGTATCAGCGCTGCTGTACCCCAACCTCTCCTTGGCGGATCTGTATTCACTCAAAGTCCCGCAGAATCCTTGCCGGCCCTGGGGGATGAGGAGAGCTTCTCTGGCGGGAACGCAAACCACACGTGCGGTCACTGCGTTCTTCGCCCTGGAGGGAAGCATGGGCACTGCGCCAGAAACCCCTGAGGGTCCCTGTGGCGCCTTGGCTGGTGAGTACTCCACACAAATTTTAATAATAATTATGTGTGAGTGCTTTAGCGTCTGAATGAGCAGCGCATTATTAATGTCAGCGTTACTATGTCAGTATGCTTCAGCGCTGCTGTGACAGCGCTACTACATGTAAATGTCAGTAAGCTTCAGCGCTGCTGTGACAGCGCTACTACATGTAATATCAGTATGCTTCAGCGCTACTGTGACAGCGCTACTGCATGTAATGTCAGTAGGGCTTCAGCGCTACTGTGACAGCGCTACTACATGTAATGTCAGTATGCTTCAGCGCTACTGTGACAGCGCTACTACATGTAAATGTCAGTATGCTTCAGCGCTACTGTGACAGCGCTACTACATGTAATGTCAGTATGCTTCAGCGCTACTGTGACAGCGCTACTACATGAAGATGTGGTGATTTTTTGTCCGCAGGCAGATACCTGCAGGACAGAGAGGGGCAGGAGCGGGGAGAGTTCGCGCTCATTATTTGAGCTAGCAGGGGGCGTGGCCTGTCTATCCCGGTCTTTTGAGCAGGAAGACGCGCGCTCTGGCTTTTCTCCTGCGACCCCCCACTGTGGCGGCCATTACTCAGGCTCCTGGGCTCCTCGGACCGCTCCCCTCCTCGTATAGACACCACGGCCAGCTGGGTGAGTGTGGATTCCTCACCCCGCAGCGCAGCGATCGCTATCCTGCAGCTGCAGTCTCATCAGAGACATAAAAATTGGCTGGGGCTCACAAATATATATATATTTTGGTGAGTTTGCAATATTAACCCCTTTGAGGGTTATTTCTACCTGCTAAATTTGCTGACTGAATACCGCTGGGGTAACTCTGCTTGTGGAGCGTTAACCCTTCAGCGTTTGAAAAAAAAAAAAAAAAAAACGCATAGTTTTTTGCTGGTATTACCGCTTGACCTGCTCATTCAGATGAGACATGTCTGAACAGAGTTCAGATGCCGCGGATCACTCGTCCAGTGCCATTGCGGCAATCAGATACGCAGACCTCCACAGCGTCAGCGCTGCGGTCGACAGCGGTGGAAAATTGGATGATATCGCTCGATCGATTAATAACTTTCTGACCTTTTAGGTCAATATGTGTCTGCTAATTCCTCTCAGAGGAAGCGACGCAGGCCGTTACCGGCCTCTACACGGAGCGAGTCAGATGTATCTGATATTGGGCAGAGTTCCCCTTTATATTCGGATGGAGAAATATCCGATTCAGATGCGGACGAGCCGCAGGGGCGTTCCTCTATGACGAAGCGTACGGAGGCATTAATTGAAGCCATGAGAGATATACTACAGTTACCGGAGGAGGTAACTAGTCGTCCTGGTAAATCAGCACGCATGTTCCAGGAGTCCCGTGCTTCGCGCACAACATTGCCAGCTCTGGATGAGCTTAATGGCGTGATAGAGGAGGAACGCTATGTCCAGATAAGCGTTTTCATGGACGCATTTCTTTGATACACTTTATCCTTGCTCTACGGAGTTAAAGGCTAATTGGACTTCTGCTCCTGAAGTGGATGTGTCCTTATCTCAGCTTAGTAAATCCTCACTACTCCCTATTAAGGGAAAAGCGGCTTACAGGAGCCTTTGGATAGAAAGGCAGAATTGGCGGCAAAAGCAAGCTATGAGGCTGCGGGTCATGGATTTCGAGCAGTGCTAGGATCCATGTGTGCTGCTAGAGCTTCTCTAAGCTGGTTGGCACGTCTGAAGACGGAGTTGCAAATGAATCTCCGTTATCTGAGATACGGGAAACTTGTGAATGGTTAGAAACGGCAGCCTGTTATATCTTTGATGCCGGTCTGGATACGGCATCTCTGCTGGCCAAAGCGCAAGCTTCAGCGGTCACAGTCAGAAGAGCTTTTTGCTCAGACAGTGGGGCGGGGGACGCAGTTTTCCAAACAAGGGTTGTTGGCCTTACCTTACAAGGGTGGCCATCTTTTTGGATCCGACCTCACAGAGCTGTTTCCAAGGTCTAAGGCAAAGGAATCAGCATTACCCAGCGAGGCCCATGGCCTCGGTGTCCAGTAAGCCTGGTGTTTTAGTGGTCGGCGGTCCTTTCGGGGCCGAGGACATCTAGTCACTCCTCGGGGATCGGGTCGTCCTTCTTTCTCAGAAAGAAATCCTCTCAGAAAACTCGTACTCCCTGGAGCAGAGTTTCCCGCCAGAACAAGCGGGAACTTGAACAAGAAACCCGCAAAGTCGGATTGACGCCAGGGGTCCACTCGAGATTTCTGAGTGGGGGGCGCCTGCTTCTTTTCAAGGAGACTTGGATGGCTCGCGTTCCAGATTTCCTGGGAAAAACGCGGATAGTGTCGGCAGGCTATTTCATAGAGTTTGCTTCTCAACCCCCAAATGTTTTTGTCAATCTCGCGTTCCGTCGGAACCCGAGCTTGTTGTCGCTCTACAGCGAGGGTCGAATCGCTACTACAAAAGGGTGTTGTGTAGTGATACCGGTTCCGTCAGGGACCGAGGGAAAAGGTTTTATTCCCCACCTTTTTATAGTTCCAAAAGGAGAACAATTTCGCCCGATTCTGGATCTCAAGCGATTAAACCGGCATGTCCATACCCGGAAATTTCGCATGGAGTCGCTTCGTTCCGTTGTGGCAGCTCTGTCACAGAACGATTTTCTGGTGTCAATCGACATTCGCGACGCCATTTGCTATTCCCATCGGAAAGGCTCATCAGCGCTTTCTTCGATTTGCCATAGGTCAGAATCATTACCAGTTCGGGCTCTGCCGTTCGGCTTAGCTCAGCGCCAAGGGTCTTTACAAAAGTTCTGGCGCCCTCATGGCACTCCTTCGAAGACAGGGGATTACGATTCTCCCTTATCTGGACGATCTTTTGATCGTGGCTTTCCTCGGAGGAGGAGGCATTGACGGCTCGGGATTTGTCTCTTCAGTTTCTGAAAGACTTCGGTGGCTGGTCAATTGGGAGAGTCGTCCCTGGAACCTCGAGGACAATTCTCTTTTTGGGAATGCATCTCGACACGTTTCGGTCGGTAGTTTCCTTACCACCAGACAAACAGTCATGTCTTCTTCGACATGTACAGATTATGACAGCCCAACGGCAATGTCCCCTACGGAAGTGTATGCGTCTTCTGGATGATGGTGGCGTCATGGAGGCAATTCCTTTTGCCCAGTTCCACCCAGGACTCTTCAAAGGTTCATCTGAGTCGATGGAAACCAGTCGCCATCGCTGGATTGCAGTGTCACCATTTCCGCGCGGTGCGGGATTCTCTAGAATGGTGGTTACGTCCAGGGGCATTCTCCCTGGGGAAGTCTTTCCTCCCTCTGAAGTGGTCAGTCATAACCACCGATGCCAGCCTGACGGGCTGGGGGGGTTTTGGACCAATCTCTGGATTCAGGGGGTATGGTCACCGGAAGAGTCTGTGCTTCGATCAACATCTGGAATTGAGGGCGATTTTTCTTTTGCCTCCAACATTGGACGGTCCCTTTGAGCGGTCTGCCAGTCCGTGTGCAGACAGACAATGCGACGGCTGTCGCGTATATCAATCACCAAGGTGGGACAAGGAGTTCCAGACTCATGGTAGAGGTGTCCCGAATTCTGATTTGGGCAGAGGCCAATGTACCAGCCATTTCGGCGATTCACATTCCAGGGGTTCAGAATATTACAGCGGACTTTCTCAGTCGCAGAAGGATGGATCCCGGGGGAATGGAGCCTCCACCCGGAAGTCTTTGCACTACTGTGCTCTCGCTGGGGAACCCCCCAAGTGGATTTGATGGCTTCCAGGTCCAATGCAAGGTTACCGACATTCATGTCCAGGTACAAGGACCCGAAGGCGGTGGCGGTGGAATGCTCTAGTGGCTCAGTGGGATCAGTTCAAGCTGATCTATGTATTTCCCCGCCGATATCCTTACTTCCTCTAGTGCTGCGTCGGATCAGACTAGAGAGAATTCCAGCTATTCTGATAGCCCAGACTGGCCAAGAAGGGTGTGGTTCTCGACAATAATGTCGCTGTTTGGCGGCACCTCCGTTTCCATCCCATCTCAAACAGGACTTGTTGACTCAGGGGCCCATTTGTCATCCGGACTTGATGTCCCTGCGTTTGACGGGTGGCTCTGAGACGAGATCTGACCCAGTAGGGTTTTTCAGCCGAGGTCATTGCTACCCTTCGTGCTGCAAGATGTCCGGCTACTTCTAGGATTACCCCAAAATTTGGGAAACCTTCTTTTCGTGGTGTTTTGGGGTCTTCTCGGAACCCGAGAAAAAGTTTTCCATTCCCAACCTGTTGGCTTTTCTGCAACATGGGCTGACAAGGGTTTGGCAGTTAGCACTCTGAAAGGGTCGATTTCTGCTCGTCCTTATTATTCCGGAGAACCATGCTTCGATAGAGACGTGATCTCTTTTTTCCGAGGTATCTCTCGTAAGTTTCCGCCGCGGAAGGCACCTGTGTCTCCTTGGCGGCTCAACTTGTTTTGGAAGCTCTTCAGCATAAACCTTTTGAACCTATGGTTTCTGCTAGCCTTTCTTTCTTTCTTGAAGGTGGCTTTCCTTGTGCAGTCACTTCCTTGAGGAGAGTTTCTGAATTGGCCAGCTCTTTCTTGCTCGCCTCCTTTTCTGGAGTTTTTCCGGATCGTGTAGTGCTTCGCACTCGGGGTGATTTTTTGCCTAAAGTGGGTCACAATTTCATGTTAACCAGGATTATTGTGTTGCCTTCACTCTGTCCGGATCGAAGAATACGAAAAGGCGAGATTTACACACATTGGATTTAGTGCGGGCCTTGAAGTTTTATCTATCTATTACTCAAGGTTTTCGTAAGAAGGACTCCCTGTTTGGTTCGGCAGGTCGTCGGCGTGGTCAACGAGCTTCCAAGGGTTCTATAGCTCGTTGGATCGGTCAGCTATTTTGGAAGCTTACCGCTTTTCGGGGGTGAATCTTGCCCGATTAAGATTCGAGCCCATTCCACGAGAGCTGTGGCTTCATCGTGGGCTTTTCATCAAGGTGCTTCGGCAGTGCAGCTTTGCCGAGCGGCGACTTGGGCGCTCTGTCCACACGTTTACAAGATTTTATAAGTGGACGTCAGTGCTTCCGCTGATGCAGCCCTCGGACGTAGGGTCCTGCAGGCGCTGTAGTTAAAGTTCTGGATGAACTTGTGTTTAGCGCTGGTTGCGCTTTGTTGTTAAGGTTGTTGGGTTTCTGCCTTTTATTGGTTTTTTCCACCCTTATTTTTGAACTGCTTTGGGACGTCCCATCAGTAATGAATTTACTGTGGCTCTCTTCCTTCATCTGCAGCTGAAACCGGATTTTGGTAAAGACTTACCTGTAAAATCCTTTTCAGCGAAGGAAGGAAGAGAGACACAGCCCCTCCCAACGGCAGAAGTGTGTTTGATGTTTTCAGATGCAGCGCGACCCTTATCTGATAGCGATTATCTGGGCTGAGGTCAGCGCGCTAGGCTCTGTTCCAGCATCGCCGCTCATCGCAGTAGTCAGGTTCCGTGAGTAGTACCTTGGAACTCTGTGGTTTTTTGGCTTTCTTTGCATGCATAACCTGTATCCTTGTGTTTTTTCTCTGAAGTTCCTTCAGAAAGGGGTTTAGTTGCTCCGCTGGTGATCTTGGCTCTTTTCCTAAAAGCTTTGATACGACTGGAGCTGAGTAGGGGAGCCCGAGCTGGAGGGCCAGCCAGTCATCACTCTTTTGATCTGAGGTAACATCCTGATCTGGGGCTCCGCCTACCCATCAGTAATGAATTACTGTGTCTCTCTTCTTCCTTCGCTGAAAGGATTTTACAGGTAAGTCTTTACCAAAATCCGTGTTTTGCCCCCATTCCTGTCCTGTTATAAGAACATGTTTTATAGATCTGGTTTCTTGTAGCCTCTAGAGAAGGACATCTTGTCGTGGCTGCTGACGTCATTTGTCTCTTCATTTCTGCTCTCTGCACATTTATTCACTCCACTTTCATTTCCTGCCGTCTTCTGTCCATCCTCCGCTCCGTCCTTGCCTCCTTTCCCTCTTTTCTGTCGCTTTATCTCTCAGCGGAGTGAATCTCTCCCGCGGCTGATGCGCAAGGATGCTACGCCGCCACTCGTGTGTCCCCCTCGCTTCCTCCAGGGCGCCACCTCAGTCGTGCCTAATGCTCAACTACACCACTCACAAACCATCAGAGTTTTCTTGCAGAACGATGACCCGAGTTGCCATTATCTAAGCTCCAAAATATGTAGTGATGGGGGTCACCCGGTCAGACCCGTGGGTCATCAGGTGGGTTGTGGGACCACACTCTCCACAAAGGTTGGGCCCCCGTCTCTAAGACATTTTTGGCCCATCTCGTGGATTTCCTTTATAATCTTCTCCCACCGCTCGTGATTGTCCATCAATATTCTGATACTGGAAAACCCTGTTAAAATTTATCTTTGGTAAATTAAACGTAAAAAAAAATTAAACTGACTTATAAAAAAAAGTTGCACTTCATATTTTTACCTTTAGATGGCGATGTAGAGTATTGTCACATGTGGCTAAATTAGAGTTTGTTTAACAGGCATCGTGTGGTCAGCCGTGGTACTGCAAGTAAAAGTTATTGCCGCGGAAGTGCCCCTATGTCCGTGTCACCTGGTGTACTACACCTACGAAGCGTCACAGTGATGACGCTTCTCTCCTGCGGGTCCAGATTTACTGTAGTTAAAAGTGATTTTTGTTACTGAAAATGTTTTGGGGCTCATAGGGACCCTTGTGACCTATTTATTATTGGGGATTTTCTGGGTTTAGGGACCCCCGTAATGTTTTTCTTTGCTTTATATTCTCTGTATTAAGAGTTGTGTTATATTTTTCTTCCTCCAGTCGACGATGGAGAAGAGCAGGATGAAGGCGCTAAAGGGTAAGAGTCGCTCCATGTAATATTTCTACGTGTAGGTCAGGAGCAGAGTGAGTGTTGTCTTCAGGCAGACGGCAGCACACGTCTGTGCACGTCCGTACGTCCGTGTTCACTGTTCCTCACTTTTGTAGCCAGTGAGCCGGGAAATTAGGGACCCAGGTGCTGTTCCTTAGGCAGCAATTGATACTACAGTAGGGCACCAATAGTAGTTGTTGGACATATGCTAATCTGTTGGGTGTAGGGCAGAGAAAAGGTTCATGTTATGTATGCCTGGCGGGCTCTCAGGCTGCTGGCCGTGCCCCTCCTCTCTGCCTCGCTTCAGGCTGCTCCTGTAATGTATGTGATACAGTTCATATAGCGTCTTGTGCTTGGGTGCGATGAAAATACTTGAGACACAGTTGAAAAAAAAGTCTTGTATTGCTTCATACAAATTGGCAAAAAATAAACACACAGGTTGCAAACACAGAAGCAGGAGACACGCAGGCCAAAGTAATCTAAGTTCATCAATAACTCTCCACAAAAGATTCAAATCTTCTTCTATGTTACGCAAGTCCATGCAACCGTGAGGCTTTCAAGAGCAGAGTTCAGAGTCCACAAAGCTCCAGAGTTTCTCAGTAGAATGGCTGGAGTACAAAGTCCAAGGCTCAGGAGTCAGAACACAGGTTCACTGCAGGCCAGATTCTGAAGCACTGATTGCTCAGGTGTGGCTGTTTAAGAAGCAAACGGAGAGAATCAGGGCGGGAACAATACAAGCTGGAAAACTCCTTTTACTGAGGGCAAGATAGCTGCAGCAAAACAGAAAGCAAAATGGCCGACGACAAACTGAGTTTCAGAAACAGATATACAGAACCTTACATTACTCCCCCCTTAGGGGCACCTCCGGATGACCTCGACCAGGCTTATGTGGGTACCTCTGAGAAACTGCACCGGAGCAGGGGAGCATTAACGTTATTGACTGGCTCCCATGGTGTCCTCCACTGGGTAAGCCCTGCCATTTGATCAGATATGTAACTGATTTCTATACAACCTGGAATCTAAAATCCTTTCCACCACAAATTCTTCCTGACCGTCGACTAGCACTGGGTCAGGCAAGGAGAAGAACGTCCAGGAAACGTATTGGGTGTTGCAGCCTTTAGTGGGATACATGAAAGACGGGTGGATTCTCATAGTTCTGGGCAATTGAAGACGACAAGCAAGGCACTTAAATCTACTGATTTTATGGGGCCCCAAGACTTAAGCCCCAAATTTAGATGATGGAATCCTTAATTTAAAGATTTCTGGTTTGGCAAGCCAGACCAGGGCTCCACCCTTTAAAAATGGTGCAGGTTTACGAAATTTATTGCTGCCTTTTTGTACCTTTCCCGGCCCTTTTAGATTTTCCTTTGAAGCCATACTTCGAAAATGTGCCTTTTAGCCCCTGGGCAAAGGGGCTCGGGGAAAAGTTGGGAGATATTGGATATAACCAAATTAGAGAAAAAAGGGGCTGTTTAGTGGAGGGACTCGAGGTTTTGTAAGGAAATAGCCCGGAATGTCCCCCCAAAACTCCTGTAGGTGGCAGAAAAACAGCGGGATATGCTCCAGGGTTTGATTGGTTCGTTCGGTTTGTCCATTATCTGGGGATGAAAAGCAGAAGAAAGTTTACTTTTTTGTCCCAAGCGCCAGAATTTTGCCAAAACCCCAGAAGGAAATTTCCCCCTCGATCCGAAATAACCCATCCGGTACTCCCTGTAAAAGAAAAAACATCTTTAATCTCAAACGGTCTTTTTGCCGTGGGTAAGCCCACACGGGGTAAAAATGGCTGCCTTTGTTAAACATCAACCACCCAAAATAGGGTTTTTTTTTCCCCCGAGAGGTGGTAATTTTGACAATGGGTCCATAGAAAGGATCCCCCGGGCGGGACGGGGTGGGAAGAGGCTGTAACAGACCCGTTGGGAAGAGCGAGGGGTTTTGCATCTTTCACAAACCTACACGAAATGACATAAACCCAAAAATCCTTTCCCAAAAAGTGGGCCCCCAAAAAAAAGAGAAAAAAATTCCCGTGCTTTAGAACCTCATGCCCCCCGGCTATTTTGAATCTGAAAGGGTTTCAAACTCTCAATTCG
>JARQOD010011147.1:0-24587 GCA_033576555.1 Oophaga sylvatica
CCGGGATAAAGCGTCCGCCGAGGATTCTTTTCCCCTTTTAAAAAGTGAATGGAAAAATTGAATCGGGAAAAGAAAAGGGACCATCGAGCATGCCTCGGGTTAAGACGCTGCGCCGTCTGTAGATAAATGAGATTCTTATGGTCGGAATATACCACGAAAGGATGTTTAGCTCCTTCCAAGAGATACCTCCACTCCGAAAAAGCCAACTTTATAGCAAGTAATTCTTTGTCCCCAATCGTGTAATTCCTCTCTGCTGGAGAAAAGGTCTTGGAGAAGAAGAAACATGGTCTCGACCCTGCCCATTCTTTTAAGAAAGAACCGCTCCTGCTCCTACAGAGGAGGCGTCGACATCCAGGAAAAATGGCTTGTCAACATCCGGGCAATGAACACCCCTTAGGTACGAGGGGGAAACTGACAACAAAATATAAGATCTCGCCTGTGTTACCTCACACTAGGAAAGACAAGGATTCGCACTATCTCCGTTGACAACACGGAAGATGTGCTGCAAACTGGCATAAACGTAGCTCTGTTGACTGCACAGAAGCCACACACCAGCTGTTAGGAAGTGAGCGCGACTCACACCAGGCGCACGTGCTGCCAGCCAGTGTGCGACCGGACTGCGAAGCAACTCTCCTTCCAGATAGCAGGCGATGCACAGGTTGCGCACCTCGCAGTCTGCTCAGGGTGTATAGCTTCCCCTTTGTTGGAGCCAGACTGCACAACAATCATTATCTGCCTAGCATCTACTAACCTGCCTGAGTGACCTGTGCTAATAGCCGAGCTAACTCTGGCATCGGCAGGTGATGGAGAGCGAAACTAGAGAGCACGTGGAGCCCAAACTGACAAGCGTCCACACTCGAACACGACCCATACGGTATGATCTGACCGTGTCGCCATGCTTGAGGTCGGGCTATTTAAAGACTAAGCCCTGCCCCTAGTCGCATCATTGGTCACATTACTGATGATGTCACCCGTGGCCAATCAGGCGGTGCCAGCTCACTGGATCAGCTGACACCAAATCACCAATCACGGTCGACAAGTCACGGGCATGCTCAGTGCAGGAAATCCTGGACTAAGGCTATAACAGCCCTGTGCCCTTCTGTAACCTATGTTTAAAGCTACTAGGAACAAAGACCCTAGAGACAGCTTGTACTTCCCGTGTACTAGCTAGGCGTTGGGACCAACGGCGATGCTGAGCAGCATTTGCCCTGGCTGGACCAGAATGGGAGACCACAGAATCCAATGATGACTCAGATCCAACTTCTGATCCAGCATACGCCGGAAGCCTTACACTGAGCATGCACATAATTTTACAAAAATGCAGTAATATTAAGTGTTTGACAAGAGCTTTTACTGTATTTATCATTGTGAAATTTCTGTGTATTGCACAGGAACCATCAAATAGTTGAACACCAATTTCTCATGGTATTTAGCCTGAAGATATCAGAATTAAGAGACTGCAAAAATGAAATCGTCTGAATTTAGGATGGTCTTTCATTTTTTTAATTATAACACAATAGATTACTTTGTAGTAATGCAAAATGCAATCTCAATGTGAAGGCTCTTGTCTTTCTGACACTTGATAATTGCAAATTTCTGCAAATAAAGCTTTGAAAATGTAATAGAATGGTGAAGTAAACACTTACCTTCCAGTTGGAGTATTAACCGAATTCTACAATGTCTACCATGGATTCCAAGAGTCCGGAAAATGCTTTCAGATCTGAATTGTTCTGACCTACAAAAAAGCAAAACCAAAAAACTTCTCAATTAGCACAAAGTAGATCAGATCCAAATATTGAAATTAAATAATAAAGTTGCTTCACTTACTTTGAATTGGCATCTTGCAAAAAAAAAATGAATAAAAGCCACACATCTTCAAAGTTCAATCCTCTCTTGATCGAAGTTCCAAAATGTCCCCACAATCATATGATTTAAAGTTTCCTTTTGACAAAGATGCTCATGCAAGGACCATAAAGTTCATAGTTCTGTGCATTCACATCATTTCACCACAATGCATTAAAACCAATTGTAAGACAAGATCTTTTACTGTATTTATCATTGTGAAATGTGTGGATATTGCACAAGAACAAAAAAGTAGTTAAACATAACTTCTTCCCATAACTTGCCTGAGGATAACTTGTTTCAACAATTGCAAAGAGGTAAATGCCTGGATCCGGTACGGTCCTTTGCTTTTCCAACTAAAATACAACTGTTTAACTTGTAGTAAAAATGCAATCTCAATGTACAGCCTTTCAGCTTTCTAAAACTTGATGATTGCACATAGACTCCATTTAAAGTTTTGGACATTCAAGTGAATGGTGGAATAAATAACAAAAAATTGGAGTGTGATGTGAATTCCAAAATGTCTTCCATGGTTCCCAAGGGTCCAGAAAGGGCTTCCAGATAAATCTTTTTCTTACCTATACAAAACAAAACAAAAATGTCAGCTAGGATAAACAGAAAAGAAAGAATGCAACAATTGAAATACTGAAATTTTTCTATTTACTTTGATTTAGGGTTTTCCTAAAATTGATGAATAAAGGCCATCTACGTACCTAAAGGTTCTTCTAATTGAATCCTTTCTTGAAAGAAAATCCAAAATGGCCTCAAGATGCAACATTTAGCTGATGCTACTTTGTCATGGATGGTAGAAACTTCCTACGGTTCTTCTAAAAAGTGCCTGAACCATGCCATGGCCCATGCAATGCTCAAGTAGTTTAGACCCTAAGCTCTGTACATGCACATAATTTCACAACAATGTAGTAAAATAAAGTGTTTGACAAGATCTTTTACTGTATTTATCATTGTGAAATTGCTGTGTATTGCAATGGAATTTTACCTGTATTAGCCCTGAATTTTACCTGTTATAGCCCTGGACTGTTCACCCTGTTAAGGTGCACTTGTTTTAATGGGCCTGTACTCTACTCAAGGAGGAAGGGGGGAATCTGAGCAGGAGGACCCAAGGAGTGAGCCGGGTCAGGACTACATGGACCATTGATAAGTTGGCTAGTGTGTTTGTTTATGGGTCCCAGGATCCAAGGGACCAGGGTCAGTCTGACCCACACTAAAAGAACTTGAACTCTTTTGTTCCAGGGCTCCAACTGAGTGGAGCTGGGGTCACGGTTGACCAATAAAAGTCATCAGATAAAGACTGTTTTAATTGTAAACATGTTTTAAAAAAATTCTAACAGTTTAAAATTTACAGGTGACGCCATGGTTGGGGACAACGATATTTTAGGAGGGAGGAGTGTAAGGAGGTGGCGGGGGACCCTCACGTGCCTCTTCCCCCCTGGACCCTGTTAACATATTACCAGTGGCAACTCGTCATTCATTAATGTTTTACTACTGTGTGTGTACTGTAATGTAAATGTGTTTGTCATGTACTGTGCATAGTCTTAGGGATAGATTAGGAAATACTATAGGACGATAGGGGAATTAAAATAGAGGGGGCATCATAGAGAATAGAATAGAATAGATAAGAGTGTTGGTTAGCATAGGGGTTTAGCAGCTGGGAGGATTTACAGGGCAGGGCAGTGCAGCGCATAGGGATATAGTCAGGACACTTCCTTATTAAACAGCAGAAGCAGGCTTTCCCAAGGCAAGGTGTGAGCAGTAGATGTAGCAGATGGTCGAATGTGGGGATAAATCTGCTATGGCAGTAAGGGGCCCCAGGCGGAGAATAGTGCAGTCGGGCACCTGCTCAACAGGACCAACCCCAAGAAGGATCCAGGGTCTATGATCGGGGCGGGAGCAGCTGAGATGGTGTTCCCTGCACCTTTCCCAATTGGAACCGGATGAGGTCCTGACAGGGAGCTGGTGACGCTGAAGGCAAAATGGGACACGAACTGTCCAAAGATACGGCAGGGATTGCAGGGAGAAGGGAAACAGTTGCTAGAAAGGATAGAGGCTGCCCGGATGGCAGGGAAAGATAAGACGTCTCTGTGTTTAACCTGTGCTGCCAGTGTGATGAGCGCCTTACTGAATAGTAAAGTTAAACTGTTGGAAAATAACTGTGACTCTGAGATATTTTGTGGAACTTGGAAACTTGGAGCCAGAATGACAGAACCTGACAGGATCCTGACAGTAACTGTGAGTGCACTGCTGCGCATGTTGCACATGCGGCAGAAGGGACATTGTATTTTCTCTATGGGGTGTCAGGGTGTGGGAACAGTACAGCCTATTGCCACGACTACAACCCTGGCCGCCTTACATGTGCACTGTGCTTGTGTAATGTGTGTGTACACTGTACTTTTGTGATGTCTTTGATGTGTCTGCTATGCGCTTGTGTTACGTATCTGATGTGTTTCTATGATTGATGTGTGCACTGTGCTTATGTGGCACACCTGAGGGTCCAGTCGCCACAGAGGCACTGCACCTCACCCAAAGGTGTGGTCACCCACTCTCAGGTAAGGAGGGAGCACCACCCAGGACTATAACACCTGCACCCAACACAGACTATAGCAGCAGGGCACCCTGGATGTACCCTACGGGAGGATGGTCTTATCCCTATCTGGGTAGTAAAGGGTGTTGGGGAGTGGGTGGAGAAAGTAGAAGGAAGGGAGTGGAGCTTAGAGAGCGGGAAAGAACAATGCAGAGAGAGAGATGTTGGGAGAAACTGAAAGTAAGCAGACATGCTGTCAGTCAGCTCCCTGTCAGGAGGAGCTGCAGAGAGAAAGCTGAAAGGGAGAGACATAAGGAAGCACCCAGAAGAGTGATGGGGTCCTAGGGGCACGGATAGTGAGCATTACATCCGTGGGGCCCGATCCAAGTAGTGGAGGGACCAGGTCGCAGTGGGGTACCGGCCCCGAGACTAGTGGAGAAATCACCAGACTCAGTTAGCAAGCCGGAGGCAGGGGCACCTCTAGGTACTTCAGCTACAAGCCACAGTTATCTTCTCCGAAAATGTAGCCATAATGGAGCAAGGGGACTGAGAGAATGTCACCAAACAAGGTCCGTGGCTACTGGCTTGGGACACTGACTGTGAGGTGCTGGACAGGAACAAAAGGCGGAAAGTCAGCACAGTAAGACAGCCAGGAAAGGAACATATAGAAGGGAGTCCTGGAAAGGTGTATCCTGATCTACCTGGGAGTTTGCTGGACCCCTCACCTGGAGGACATGGCACCAAGTGGGCATCTGTGCATGCAAAAACTGTGAGTAAATCTTTGAAAACCGCACCTGACTGTGCCCTTTCAAGTTCTTCCTACACTCAGCACTGCTACATCCCTTGCCAAATACTACATCATTACCATCTCCATCATATATGCTACATCTGCCCTGGGACTTAGCTCCACCTGTGGGGAGCTATACCAACTCTGCTGCATCAACAACTGTCCCAGAGGACTGAATCTGCAGCGTCGGATAACATCTTTATTGCTGAGTACCACAGGTGGCGTCACGAACACTTTGTTATAAACTCTTTATTTTTCCCCTGTTTCATCATCATCCCCTTTTATTGGATGCCCAGGGCCACAGACCGGGTAACTGCTGCCGTGACACTGCCCCTTTAAGAACCGTGAGTAAAATTCCCTTCCCCTCCAAAGCAGTCATAAAGTCCAAATAGGTAATAAAAATTATATTCTTTATTGGAACAATGAATACAAAAGTGTCAGGATAATAGTAAAAAGCGGGACACAACGCCGTGAGAGGCAAAGTCAACACCCATAATGTTAGGGTCTGCGGAACGCACCAAATATAAGATGTGGAGAGATGCGTTCGCAGCCCGGGGTCCACCGTGCAGGCGGAACCTGCTGCTAGTAAAATGGCGCAAGAAGCAAACTCTGTTATCACGCAGAGTCGCCAAAATAAACGCCGTAACGCGCTGTGGCAATATGTGCGAACTCTGCTAATCCACAGAGCCGCTAGAAGGAGTGCCGCAGCGCTATATGGCGATGTGTGCGAACTCACTTAACACAACTGAGTCGCAAAATAAACACGCTAGGGCGCTGTCTAGCGTTGAAAGCGAACCCTGTTACGTCACAGAGCCGCTGAGAGAAACTTCTGTGTCCTGTCAGGCACCCAGGTACACAGTGAACAGCTAAGCGAACATAGAACGTGATCATGCGCTAATGTCCTCGCGGGAATCACCCGCAATCTATGGCGTCTGAACGCCAGACCCTGAATACGGCAATCAAACTCCTCACCGGTTATGCCGGCAATCGAGGGCATCTTGGACACCGACCCTGACCAGCTAGCATACCAAACTCCTCACCGATTAAGTCGGTATTCTAGGGGCTTATTTCAGCCGGGCCCTAACCACACACACGCATGACCACACTGGCGCTAAGCATATAACGATTGATATTAGCGCATGGCGGCCCAGCCATGCCATCCTTTTATAGCAACAGCTACTTGACCTGACAGAAACAAGGACCAATGAGAAACTGTTCCAAACACATGTAGTTTCAGGACCTTCCTGGCGGACCAATAGGAGCTGCTGCAGTACCTGAACATGTGACCCCTGATCTCCAATGAGAGATCTTACCCTGGGCATGCTCAGAAGGGGAAACACAGGACTTCGTCCCAAAGACGTCTGCTCCAGCACTGACTATAATAGAAGATCCAGGAGAGGCAGTAGCAAGTCTCTGCACAGTATTGGAATGGGCAAGACGCTGGGACCGACGTCTCTGCTGAGCAGGCTCCACTGCGGCCGGAGATGAATGGGGGACCGCAGCGGGACTGGTTCGAGACTCCCCTTGTGCAGCAGCGGGAGCTTGAACCCTAACACATAAAGGGCTAGGAGCTGGGCATGACTATGCAAAACAATATACAAAATGTATTGCAATATATCTAAGATAGATACCAGAAATGACAATTGGGGCATCCATAGTAAAAGTACAATAACCAGAGCGGTAATGAAACAAAGAGAGGATGCAGCGCTAATAGGTAAATATACCGATAATATGCAGAAGGGAGTCACACGCGCTCGACCGCTGTGCTTCTGTGATGTGTCCACTGTGCTTGTATAATATGTCAGATTTATCTGCTGTGCTTCTGTGACTTGGCTGATGTGTCCACTGTGCTTATGTGATGTGTCTTATGTGTCCGCTATGCTTGTGTTACAAATCTGATGTGTCCGCTGTGCTTCTGTGATGTGTGCACTGTACTTATGTGATGTGTCTGATATGTGCACTGTGCATGTCTGATGTGTCCACAGTGCGTGTCTGATGTGTCCAAGAGCTTGCATGATATGTGAGATTTGTCTGCTGTGCTTCTGTGAATTGGCTGATGTGTCTACTGTGCTTGCATGATGGGTCTGATGTGTCCACAGTGCTTGTAAGATATGTCAGATTTATCGGCTGTGCTTCTGTGACTTGGCTGATGAGTCCACTGTGCTTGTGTTACATATCTGATGTGCTTCTGTGATGTGTCTGATGTGTGCACTGTGCTTATGTGATGTGTCTGATGTAACCACTGTGCTTATGTGATGTGGCCGCTGTGCTTTTGTGATATGTCTGATGTTTGCATTGTGCTTTTATTATGTGTCTGATGTGTCTACTGTATTCCAGTAATGGGTCTGGTGTGTGCACTGTGCTTGTGTTATCTGTCTGGTGTGCCGGTAGTGCTTGTGTGATGTGTCTGATTTGTCTGCTGTGTGTCTGTGACATGTCTGATGTGTGCACTGTGCTTGTGTTACATATCTGATATGTTCTCAGTGCTTCTGTGATGTGTATGATGTCCAGGGGCGTATCGAGGGGGGGGCAGCCGGGGCACGTGCCCCGGGCGCAGCCGGCAGGGAGGCGCAGTCGGGCCGCCTAATGCGGCGATCCACAGTGTCTCCCCTGCGGCTCCGTTCTGCTGCCCCCGGCCTGGGAGTCGGCGGTTCCCTGTGTCAGCTGTCAAGCTGACAGCCGGCGCAGAGAAGCTGCCGCGTGCCGGCTCCCAGGGATCAATTGTGCTGGCGTCTATACAGACGCCAGTACTATTAAGCTCTGACCCCTGGGTCAGAGAGATGCCAGCAGCGTGATCAGGTCATGTGATCACGCTGCTGATGTCACTCGCCGGCGGCGCCCAGAAGGGGGACTTGCTCTGGTGCTGAGTGTGCTCCAGAGGAGCTGAAGAAGCCACTGAAGACGGGGGTATATAATGTGGGGTGGCATGGGGGAGTACTTTTTTTGTGGGGGGATTAGGAGTGGGAATGATGAGGGAGTATTTTTTTTGTGGGGGGATTAGGAGTGGGAATGATGGGGGAGTACTTTATTGTGGGGGGATTAGGAGTGGGAATGATGGGGGGAGTACTTTATTGTGGGGGGATTAGGAGTGGGAATGATGGGGGGAGTACTTTATTGTGGGGGATTAGGAGTGGGAATGATGGGGGGAGTATTTTATTGTGGGGGGATTAGGAGTGGGAATGATGGGGGAGTACTTTATTGTGGGGGATTAGGAGTGGAAATGATGGGGGGAGTACTTTATTTTGGGGGGATTAGGAGTGGAAATGATGGGGGGAGTACTTATTGTGGGGGGATTAGGAGTGGGAATGATGGGGGGAGTACTTTATTGTGGGGGGATTAGGAGTGGGAATGATGGGGGGAGTACTTTATTGTGGGGGGCTTAGGAGTGAGAATGATGGGGGAGTACTTTATTGTGGGGGGTGTGAGACAGTGAGTGAATATGTGTTGAATGGGGTGTACATTTCACCTAGGTATAAGGGAAATGTGTGGCTTTGTAAACCTAGTGGTAGAGAAAGGTCACTACACCTCACATTCAGCACACACTTGCAGCTCAAGCCTGAAATCACTCAGGTGTTAATTAGGAGACCAGAAGTAGGTGTGTTGCAACACAGTCAGAGAGCTCATTCAGTCTGGACAAGGGGTCCAGGCACAGAAGGTGTCTCCAAGAGTGTGGGAGCTGCCTTAGCCCGGACACAGGGGGGTGTCCCGGCACAAGAAGCAGTCTCTAAGAGTGTGAGCTATCTCAGTCTGGGTGCAGGAAGTACCCCGGACACAGGAGTAGTCGCAGTGCGAATCCGTGTGAATAGCGGCTGAATAGGAGTGGATCTCTCTCAAGTCTGGACATGGAAGGTGCCTTCAGACACAAGGAGGAGTATCTGTGAAACTCCATACTGGTAACATATATCATATGTGTTGTTTTGGGTCAGGCTGGTAGAGCCGGGACCCGGATAGACAGGGCAATCGATCTATGTGTAATTAGTGGCTAGACAAGCCCAGGTTTTCTGTTTATGCTTTGTTTTATCTGTTTGCTGTGGACTTTAATAAAGCTGGTTGCGGCCAGTTTTTACCAGAATTGCTGTCTGAATGAACTGTTTCCGGGCCATTCTGTCTACCCAGACAGCGATCTCAGAGCTATATCCCCTGAAATGCTACAATTGGCGGAGAATGCTGGGGCAGCGCAGGGGCTGATACAGTTAGTGCTGGAGTGTGCATGCAGCACAGAGGCTTAAAGACAGCAATAAAGGTGAAGTCTGTTGAAATAGCAGCAGAGAAAAAAAAAAAGGTGTGTCAAGAGAAACGTCTGTTTGGAGAGACAGTGGCCCTGATAGGGTCTGCAGAGAGAAAATGTATGCACAGCAAAGCTGAACTTGTTGTGAAAATGACTGTGGAATGTGCAGCAGCAAAAGAAAAGTCTGTGGAGCAGTCTTAAAGAGACAGGAGCCCTAATAGACTTTGCAAAGAAAAAAAAAAAAAAAGTGTCTGCACAGCAGAGCTGAATTTTTCTATGGAAAAGACTGTAGAGTGTGTATGTCTTGAGTGAAGACTGCCGTTGTTAAGACAGAGAAGTCTGACAGCATGGATGGCAGCATGGAGGCGCTGTTTGAACAAATGGCACAAGTTAATGTGCAACATAAAACTGCCGTGGTTGAGACAGATAAGTCCGGCAGTATGAAGGAGCTCATTGAGTACCTAGTCCAGGCCCAGCGGACCATGGAGCTGCAGCACCTTCAGTGCATGCAGCAGTACCAGCAGCAAATCCTGCAGCAGCAGGAGAATAACCGGGTGTTGGAGCAGAGTGCAGCTCTCAGCACCTCGTCCCAGAGTAATGTTGTGAAGGCACCTGACTTGTCCGTTGTAAAGAAGGCGGTAAGACGGTCCCTGAAAAAGATGACACCTTGTGATGATGTGGAGGTATATCTCACTAGGTTTGAGAGACTGGCAGAGAAGGAGAATCTGCCCCTATCTGAATGGGCCATGATGGTCGCACCCTATCTGAGTGGAGAGCCCCAAAGGGCATATGCTGACCTGAGCGAGCAGGACAGCCAAGACTATGGCAAGCTGAAAGAGGAGATTCTTACCCGGCTGGGTGTTACGGTGACAGCCCGTGCCAGGGGAGTTCATGACTGGAGATACAGTTGGGAGTCTGCAGTCAGCAGGCTTGATTATGGAGTTGAAAAGGTGATAGTGGACCGCTACACCCAAGCACGTCCTCCTGAGGTACAGCCATCTGAGAGGTCGTCACTTCGGAGTTCCCGGACGCTGAACTCTCGCGGTAAGAGCGTTCCAGCTGTTGGGGACATGGGGTATGCCGATAAGCGGGTTCAGGCCCGAGGGGACATGTGGGTGGGAGAGTGTGATGGACAGTGTTGGAGCTGGCGTGAAATTGCAGCCAACTGTCCAATAGAGGGGGAGCCTATGTGTTGTGATGTTGGCAGATCCCTCTCTCCCTGCGCAGAGCCTGTGTGTGTGTCCACCTCAGCCGAAGAGACTGGACCACAGGGGTCCCCGGTGGTTGTAAATGACTGCCCAGCACAGGCCCTCTTGGACTCAGAGAGTCCAGTGACTTCCGTATGTGACAGCCTGATTGATAGGGACTTTATCCCTGATAAGCACCTGAGTATGGTGTGCATCCGTGGAGACACCAAAGTCTACCCAGAGACTGCCGTGGACTTGGTCCCCAAACTCGGGGAGGTTTCATATGAAGTGGGGGTAGTGAAGAACCTGGTGCAACCCGTCATATTGGGTAATGACTAGAGTTGAGCGATACTTTCCGATATCCTAAAGTATCGGAATCGGAATGGTATCGCCGATATCACTAAAATATCGGCGATACCCGATATCGATACCGGAAGTCCCATGTAAGTCTATGGGAACAAAATATCGAAATTAAAAAAAAACCATTCTTGCCTTGTTGGTTAATTGTACATGAAGGAAAACAAGAAAGAGTAATGTAGAATGTATTGGGGAAGGTTGAGGAGACATTAAAGGCATAGATGTTTAACCCAATCAAATGGAATAGCATAAATATTTTTTTTTTAAAGATGTTCGGATTGACGAAGAAATTGACAATGTTAACGTTTTTTATATTTTGGCAAATATGTATATTACACAACTTCCATGCTCTTCATCTTCACCTTTTTAACTTTTCACACACTTTCTCCTTCATAATCTTCTGCAGCATCATCTTTTTCATCAAATTATTCTTCATCTTCACCTTCTTTATCTTCTTCTTAAACTTCTTGCTATTCATCTTTGTTAACATTACTCATATTCTTCTTATTAAACTATTATTGTTATTCATATTCTGCTTCATCTTCTTCATCATATTCTTATTTGTGACAGAGAATCCTGTACTTGTAATCTGTCAAAGTATGAATTTTTCATCCTTCCGTTCTTGCTGTCACAAAAGATTTAAATTACAACAGTATTTGTCCGTGTTCAGTTTAGCCTGCAGCAGCAGGCATTTTCCAGGGGCACCACGAGGAGGAACGGACTCACCCCCATACACTGCTTAGTCTTCTTCTGCTTAGAATTTAGAGCATATATTTTGCTCTTCATTTTGGTCTTATACTTCATGTTCTTCTGCTTTTAGATCTTCTGCTTATTGTTCTTGTGTCTCTTGTTCCGTATCTTGTATTTGTAGCACAATCTTGTACCAGCTGATGTTACTGGGACACGGTTACTAAGCAGGAGGTACCTGTGCTCCAAAGCACTACCAAGGACCAGCAGACGTTGCTGGAACTCGGATACCAAGATGGAGGCACCTAGGCCAAAGGCACTGCGGAGAACCAGCTGACGGTACTGGAACCCGGAGGGGCAGCAGAAGGAAAAGAGCCAATGGCACAACCGAGGACCAGCTGACGTTACTGGGACACGGTTACTAAGCAGGAGGTACCTGTGCTCCAAAGCACTACCAAGGACCAGCAGACGTTGCTGGAACTCGGATACCAAGATGGAGGCACCTAGGCCAAAGGCACTGCGGAGAACCAGCTGACGGTACTGGAACCCGGAGGGGCAGCAGAAGGAAAAGAGCCAATGGCACAACCGAGGACCAGCTGACGTTACTGAACCCCAGTAACACAGGAGCAAGTGTTGACTGTGCTAACAGCACTTCCGAGCAACAACTGGCGGTGTTGGAGCCCAGGGTCAAGGAGGATGTTTAAATACTAGATCAAGTAATTTCCTTGTTACCTGTCAATTTTAAATGTCTATACTTCAAACAAGAGAAAGATAACCTTTACTACCATAAGATGATGATTTCATTTAAACTAATATCTAGATAAATAAAGAATTGACAAACATAAACACATACATTAACATGTTGAACAGCAATGCAAACCACAAAATAAATTAGTTAAGGAATCTGCTATACGGTTGTACATAAAAGCATACAAGTACATATCTGAATCCATTAATGATGGATAAGTAACAGTATGTACACCATTTTTATTGTATAGACAATGAATGTCTGACTTCAAAACATCATCAGCATTACAAGTTATCTGTGACATTACTAAAATGTTACATTTGCTGAATAATGTCACTAAACAGTTTATACAAAATTATACAATTTCCATCATGTAATACTCATAATATGTGGCAATAATCATGTTTATTAACAAACATAACCTTTAAAAAGTGCATAGTGCATAGTGAAAATTGCTATTTATGCCTGACTGTCGACTTGCAAGCATGACAACGGATAGATAAGGTATATATAGATGAGACTGCATAGCCACAGATGGTGAATGGCGATGTAATACTGTACCTCAATAAAGTGTGCGTCACTACTACATAATTTTTTTTATATAGCTTTATAAACAGGGTACGTGGGTATGCTTGCGCCTTTGTTTTGACGCACAGACTGCCTTCCTGCTGAGACGCGTTGGGTAGTGAACAGTTGTGTGCAGTGTTCACTGTAGTCTGAGGTTTTCCTTTTTGGAGTGCAGATCACGCTCCAGTTAGTTCTTCAACCACTGCTGGTTGTAGTCTGCTGAGCGTGTGTCACTGGCACATCCTTGAATTTTTCTCTAATTGTTGCTGCTCCACTCTATTACAAATAAATAAAATCTATTAGTGTGACGCGCTTCCATCCGTATACAATACATTGGTTGCAAACACTATAGAAGTACACAAAGGGGCCTTTCACACCTACTGAACAGTTGTGTGCAGTGTTCACTGCAGTCTCTGCGGAATAACCACACTTAGGCCTTATAACTTTTCAGACTTTCTTTATCAATCTACCAAGATGAAGAAGGCAGGGAGTAAGGCACGTGGTCGTGGAGTTTCTTCAGGGAGAGGACGTGGGGATTCTGTGGCTGCTGCGGCCCCCAGTGACACAGATTCCACCAGTTTTCCCCGGGCCGTGAGCGTTCCTTTATGCGCACTTTTGTAGGAGCTCGGAGTACCCCCCTGCTGCGGGAAGAACAAATTGAAGCCGTTGTTGTTTGGATCTCAGCCAATGCATCGACTTCAATTGCTTCCACCTCCTCTCAGGACCACAGCACTGTTGGGCAACCATCTGTCTCTTCACCGCCTGGCAAATTGCCCAGGCAGTCAGAGAGTTCTGTACAGGAGCCAGCTGAGTGTCTGCTTCTGTTCTCAGAATCTATTGGCTTGCAAACAGGGGCCCAGCCAAGCAGCATTCTGTAATGTGAAGAAGAGGGAGTATGCAGTGATGCGCAACAGCTGTGTCTCTCTGAATCTGAAGAGGCGGGTGAGACAGTGCCGATGGTCAGCACACCGCAGAACGCATCTGATGATGATGATGAGACCCAGGTGCCAGTTTCTGTTGAGCATGGTGCTGGCCAGACCACCCAACAGCAGGTGTTGGAAGAGGGTAGTGGAGATGATGAGGTCCAATACCCAACATGGCATGAAGAACAGGAAGGTGGTGGGAGCAGCTCAGAGGAATAATAATAATATTTATTTATATAGCGCCATCATATTCCGCAGCGCTTTACAGTTTAGCAGTTTCAGAACACAAGTCATAAGTAACAACGTTAACAATACAATAATTTAAGCTAAATAAGTCGCCCCTGCTCGTGACAGCTTACAATGTACAATGAGATGGGGGAGATACAAAGTATAGGTGTTTATATACAATGGTGCATTTACAATGATGTTCCACCATCTTAAGGGACTGAGGGATGGAGATAGTGAATGGGCTAGAGACACACACACACTTACACAGAATACATAGAATGACTTTGATTAGTGAATGTGATAGGCCGCTCTGAACAAATGTGTTTTGAGGGAGCGCCTGAAACCATGCAAATTGTGGATAGTCCTAATTTCTTGGGGTACAGCATTCCAGAGGATTGGCGTAGAGCAGGAGAAGTCTTGGAGTCGGGAGTGGGAGGTACGTATTAGTGCAGAGGTTAGTCGAAAGTCGTTTGCAGAGCGCAGCAGTCGGTTAGGCCGATAGATAGAAATGAGGGAGGAGATGTAGGAGGGTGCTGCACTGTGGAGAGCTTTGTGGGTGAGAACCAGTACTTTGGTTGAAAGCTGGGAGAGGCCTAGAGAAATGGTTAGTGATAGAAGGAAGATAGAGGAAGACATTGCCCCAACGGTACAAACAGGAGGGAGAGTTAGGCTGCAGACTCGGTTGCCTGTAGCCTCCAGTTTGGCACCTGTTCGGAGCAGTTGTCTTCCAAAAGTCAAAACGTGCGCTCCCAGGACTTGCACTGCGTGGTCCTTTTTTCACACACTTGCACATGATATTTGCTATGTGAAATGCAAGCTGTGTAATCAAAAATTAAAAATAGCTAAAAGTGTCAGTCACCTCAATACCACAAATATGTGGAAACATGTGCGGACAAAGCACGTAGTTGAGTTACAAAGACACACTGGAGATGTAGGCCAACCTACAGCAGCACCTACATCTTCAGGTTGTGTTGAAGCCTCTTCATCGAGCTCACACACAGCTGGTTATGCTTCCTCACAGGATCGCCATGGAAGAACCTCGGCCACTGTTGTCCAGAGACAAACTGTTATTCCACACACAGCAGCAAGTTCCCTGTCATCCTCACACTCCCAGGCCACAAAACAGCCAGCGGTAGCACAGGCATGGGATAAAACACGGCCATACTCCGCAAACCATGCACGAGCACAGGCTCTGAATGCTGGCATTGCAAAACTCCTGTCCCTTGAAATGCTGTGATTCAGGCTGGTGGAGACAGACAGTTTCCGTAACTGAATATCATTGTCAATCCCACAATACAATGTGCCAAGCCGATTTCATTTCAGCAGGCAAGCCGTCCCTGGTCTGCAAAAGCATGTTGAGGGAAAAATTAAACATGCGCTACTAAAAGCCCTCAGTAGCAAGGTCCACCTGACCACCGATGCGTGGACCAGTACCCATTGTTATGATCTGCTACAACCAGTAAGGAAAGAAGGGAATTCTGTCCCTACAATACAACTAAGCTGAATCCCTACGATGTAACGGGGAACCTGATCCTGCGACCAGACCCCGCTAAAGTCCTCATCTAGTGTGAACGAAGACCTATAGTTGCGAGGGAGTAATCCCTACAAGATCTAGGGACTGGGAGAAAAGGTGGACACCTCCTAACATAAATTGTAGCATGGATAATTAAACAGAAAAATAAATACTTTGTGATCCTAACATCAAGCAAAACTCACAGATTAAGGCACCTAAGCACCCGGCTAGCTTAACAGTAGATAATACAATGAAGTCAAGCAAAGCCAGAAGGGCGGAGCCAGACTAAATAGGGAAAAAAGGTCATGTGACCAGCAAACTGAAACAAAACCTAACAAGAGGGTTCTAACACCCATGGCCAGGGACAATACCTTTCCCTCACTGCCCATTGGGTCAATGTTGTGCAGCCGGGTACTGATCTTGCGAGTGGCGCTGTACGTGTTCTGCCAACTCCAAGGATTGCAGGAATCAAGTCTGTACACATTGATTCCTCCTATTCCAGTTCCTCAGAATCATCGCTGCAGGAGCCGTCACGGTCTACCTCCACATGGACCCGTGAACGTTTACCTGTTGCGACCGATATGAGCACAGCCGTGTCCAAATGTCAACAGGCCATCCTGAAATTAATTTCCATGGGGAATCTTAGCCACACAGCGCAGGAGCTCTGTAATGCCATAAAGCAGGAGAGCGACGTGTGGTTTTTGGAAGAGAATCTACAGGCAGGCTTGGTAGTGTGTGACAATGGCCGAAATCTGGTGTCAGCTCTGGGCCTTGGCAACCTCACTCACATACCATGTCTGTCATATGTGCTCAACTTGGTCGTGCAGAGTTTTTTGAGGGACTATCCGGATCTTGATGCACTGCTGCACAAGGTCCGCCTAGAGTGCGCTCACTTGCGACGTTCCAGCATGGCCAGATCGCTGATTGCAGCTCTGCAACGCAGATTTCACCTTCATGAACATCGCATTATATGTGACGTACCCACCAGGTGGAATTCCTCGTTACATATGTTGGAGCGGTTGTGTGAGCAGCAGCCAACAGTAATGGAGTATCAGCTGCATCAGGCGCAGTCAACTCGCAATTTGCGGCGTTCACACTTCACCACTACTGAGTGGGCCTCTATAATAAGAATAATAATATTATTTATTTATATAGCGCCATAATATTCCGCAGTGCTTTACAGTTTAACAGTTTCAAAACACGAGTCATAAGTAACAACGTTAACAATACATAATTAAAGCAAAATCAGCCGCCCCTGCTGGTGAAAGCTTACAATCTACAATGAGGTGTGGGAGATACAAAGTACAGGTGTTTATATACAATGGTGTTTTTACAATGATGGTCCAGCCATTTTAAGGAAGTGAGGGATGCATGGAGATAGTGAATGGGCTACACACACAGAATTACACATAGAATGACTTTGATTAGTGAATGTGATAGGCCACTGTGAACAAATGTGTTTTGAGGGAGCGCCTGAAACCATCCAAATTGCGGATAGTCCTAATTTCTTGGGGTAGAGCATTCCAGAGGATTGGCGCAGCGCGGGTGAAGTCTTGGAGTTGGGAGTGGGAGGTACGGATTAGTGCAGAGGTTAGTCGAAGGTCGTTTGCAGAGTGCAGCAGTCGGTTAGGCCGATAAATATAAATAAGGGAGGAGATGTAGGGGGGTGCTGCGCTGTGGAGAGCTATGTTGGTGAGAACCAGTAATTAGAATTGGATCCTATAATGAATGGGCAGCCACTGCCAGTGTAATGAGTGGCGAATAACTCTATGAAGGATATCTGCCACGTTTTGCGTGCGTTTGATGAGTCAACGCGGATGGCGAGTGCAGATGATGCACTAGTCAGCCTGACTGTCCCCCTTATCTGCCTGCTTCAAAAAACACTGCAAGCACTAAGGCATGAGGTTTTGGAAGAGGTGGAGGATGAGGAGTCACAAATTCCATCACCTTCTGGACAGTCAGCGCAACGTGGTTCCTCACAAAGGGCTGGAGGACTTTCAAAGTACCATGCTGTATCAACAATTGAACCTCCAGAGTCGCTGTCTATATTTTCATAACCATTACAAACTTTTAATGTATTTACAAAGCACATAATGTACATTTTTTGTCTATCCTTTTGTAATGCTATTGTGTTTCCATAAACTGATGTTACAGAATTATGATACAAAGTTTTTAAATTTTGAGTTTTAAATTTTGTAAATTTATATGTATTTGAAGGACTTTGTGAGGAGGATGAGGAGGAGTCAATGGAGGAGGAAGACATCGCTCCAGAGGGAGGTAGACAATGCTCTAGTCAGTATGTAGACCAAGGGTGGGGTGATGCACAGCAGGCGGAGATGACGCCTCTTGCAGGGGACAACGTTTCTTGGCCAGTTGGGAGTCTGCAGCACATGGTTGATTTCATGCTGCAGTGGCTGAGAAACGACCGCCGCATCGAACACATTCACACCACGTCTGATTATTGGGTGTACACCCTCCTAGACCCTCGCTACCGGGACAACTTACAAAGCCTCATCACACCGTTGAACCGGGAGCGTAAAATGCGGAAGTACCAAGACACACTGGTGCAATCCATAATGTTCTCCATTCCAGCCGAGAGCACTGCTGCTGCTACTGATTTACAAAGCAGCTCTGTGCGTCGAGGCAGTGGAGACAGCTCTGCAACAAGAGGGAGCACAAGCAGCGCCTCTGCACAGGGCAAGAACAGTATGTTCCAAATGTGTCGAAGTTTTGTGGCAGCGCCACCAATGTCTACACCATCCGAGACGGCTCCAGTCAGCAGGAGGCAACATTTCCGTAAGATGGTGACAGACTACATGTCTTGCCCTCTCAGTGTACTCCCAGATGGCTCTTCCCCATTCAAGTTTTGTGTCTCTAAGCTGGATACATGGCCAGAGCTTAGCCAGTATGCATTGGAGGTGCTGGCTTGATCTGCTGGCAGTGTATTATCGGAGCGCGTCTTTACTGCTGCAGGTGGTGTACTAACAGACCGTTGCATGCGACTATCCTACGATAATGTAGAACGGCTTACTTTTCTGAAAATGAACTAGGCATGGATCTCGCCTGAATTTGCCTGTCCGGTTTCAGATTAACTAACTGGTTGACAACGTTTTCCATGTCTCCTGTTATGTTCATCTTTCTACCACCTGAGCTATACTCCCTGGGCTACAACACTGCCAGTTGCTGCTCAGAAGTGTCGTGTCCACAGACCAATACACAAGCTATAGTGATAGTGGGGTTCAGTAACGCCTGCTGTTCCCCTGCTGTGTGTCCGGCAAAAATTACTGCTACCTACCTACACATGTTTAAAAAAAACATGACATGTTAAAGTGGCTAGTGCTACACATAGATATCAGGCTACACCCTTATTTCTAAGCTGTAAACAAGTGAAACGTCAAATTTAAAACCATTCAATGATTAGTGTTGGTAACAAATCTGTAACTAAATAATTGTGACATATTATGGCAGATATCCACATGTCTAACACAAATGCTAACACAAAAGCATACTTATGCTATAGGGTACTGATGGTGAACCTTCTCACTCCATAACTTTGACCAATCCAACTCACATCATGCCTCAAATGCTGCAATGTTGGAAGTGCATAATGTGGGTTGAACTTTGACAACAGCTGCAGTGCGAAGGTTATCCTTCTGTGTTCTTGGCTTTTAAATAAAAGCATACAAGTAAATATAATAATACATTGTTGATTAAGGGACATGATGTACACCTGTAATATTGTGCAAACAATGGATGTAGGACTATTCCTCTTCAACATTACTTATATTTGTGTCATTTGAAAAAATACATATTTTAGTTAAAAATTAAAAACCCATGTTCAGTAGCTGTGAAAGGCCCGTTTGTGTACTTCTATATTGTTTGCAACCAATGTATTGTATACGGATGGAAGCGCGTCACACTAATAGATTAGATTTATTTTAAATGGAATGTAGCAGAACCAATTGGAGATAAATGAAAAGGATGAGCCACTGAGACACGCTCAGCAGAGTACAAGCAGCAGTGCTTGAACATGTAACTGGAGCGTGATCTGCACTCAAAAAAGTAAAAAACACAGACTGAAGTGAACACTGAAACACAACTGTCCACAATCTGTGAAAAGCTCCTTTCTGTACTTCTATAGTGTTTGCAACCAATGTATTGTATACGGATGGAAGCGCGTCACACTAATAGATTAGATTTATTTTAAATGGAATGTAGCAGAACCAATTGGAGATAAATGAAAAGGATGAGCCACTGAGACACGCTCAGCAGAGTACAAGCAGCAGTGCTTGAACATGTAACTGGAGCGTGATCTGCACTCAAAAAAGTAAAAAACACAGACTGAAGTGAACACTGAAACACAACTGTCCACAATCTGTGAAAAGCTCCTTTCTGTACTTCTATAGTGTTTGCAACCAATGTATTGTATACGGATGGAAGCGCGTCACACTAATAGATTAGATTTATTTTAAATGGAATGTAGCAGAACCAATTGGAGATAAATGAAAAGGATGAGCCACTGAGACACGCTCAGCAGAGTACAAGCAGCAGTGCTTGAACATGTAACTGGAGCGTGATCTGCACTCAAAAAAGTAAAAAACACAGACTGAAGTGAACACTGAAACACAACTGTCCACAATCTGTGAAAAGCTCCTTTCTGTACTTCTATAGTGTTTGCAACCAATGTATTGTATACGGATGGAAGCGCGTCACACTAATAGATTAGATTTATTTTAAATGGAATGTAGCAGAACCAATTGGAGATAAATGAAAAGGATGAGCCACTGAGACACGCTCAGCAGAGTACAAGCAGCAGTGCTTGAACATGTAACTGGAGCGTGATCTGCACTCAAAAAAGTAAAAAACACAGACTGAAGTGAACACTGAAACACAACTGTCCACAATCTGTGAAAAGCTCCTTTCTGTACTTCTATAGTGTTTGCAACCAATGTATTGTATACGGATGGAAGCGCGTCACACTAATAGATTAGATTTATTTTAAATGGAATGTAGCAGAACCAATTGGAGATAAATGAAAAGGATGAGCCACTGAGACACGCTCAGCAGAGTACAAGCAGCAGTGCTTGAACATGTAACTGGAGCGTGATCTGCACTCAAAAAAGTAAAAAACACAGACTGAAGTGAACACTGAAACACAACTGTCCACAATCTGTGAAAAGCTCCTTTCTGTACTTCTATAGTGTTTGCAACCAATGTATTGTATACGGATGGAAGCGCGTCACACTAATAGATTAGATTTATTTTAAATGGAATGTAGCAGAACCAATTGGAGATAAATGAAAAGGATGAGCCACTGAGACACGCTCAGCAGAGTACAAGCAGCAGTGCTTGAACATGTAACTGGAGCGTGATCTGCACTCAAAAAAGGTAAAAAACACAGACTGAAGTGAACACTGAAACACAACTGTCCACAATCTGTGAAAAGCTCCTTTCTGTACTTCTATAGTGTTTGCAACCAATGTATTGTATACGGATGGAAGCACGTCACACTAATAGATTTGATTTTTTTTTTCTAATATAATGGAGCTGCACCAATTCCACAAAATAAAAAAAAAAAAAAAAAAAAAAGAGTCAGTGACACGTGCAGATGCCTACAAACAGCGGTGGATGCAGAGCAAACTGCAGCGTCACCTGCACTGTCACACACACACCTTGCACAGAGCTGTTAAAACAACACTGGCAAAATGAAGCTTTACACAGCGGTTGGTAAACTAGCCTGCCTCAAGCACAGTAGTACACAAAATCGCAATATCTAACTGTCCCTCAGAGTGAGCAGAGTAGCGTTCTGTCCCTTACTGAGTTCACAGCACAGTGACGCTAAAATGGCGGCGGCGCCTTTTATAGTGCATTCTGACATCATTTCTGCAGCCAATCACAGCCATGCCATTAGTTAAGACGACCGCAGCATTACAGGATGTGCCCACACTTCGTAGGATTCCTCATTGGCTGACTAAAATCACATTGCCTCTCAAAGAATTATGGGAACTTCCGATTCCGGTATACGATATGGAAAAAGTATCGGAATTAAGTATCGGAATTCCGATAACGCGAATATCGGCCGATACCCGATACTTGCGGTATCGGAATGCTCAACACTACCGAGGACCATCAGTCCTATGCCGGTTAGCAAACCGCTGGGCCTTCTCCTGAGAGAGGGACAACCTCTCCACTACCTGGTCCCAAATCTGTTGCATACGCTCCACAACAGAGTCAACACCTGGACAGACAGAAGCCTCCGTCTGTCCTGAAGAAAATCGAGGGTGAAACCCAGAATTACAGAAAAACGGAGACATCAAAGTGGCAGAGCTAGCCCTATTATTAAGAGCAAACTCAGCCAAAGGCAAAAAAGAGACCCAGTCATCCTGATCAGCAGACACAAAGCATCTTAGATAAGTCTCCAATGTCTGGTTTGTTCTCTCAGTTTGACCATTGGTCTGAGGATGAAATGCCAAGGAGAAAGACAATTGAACACCCAGTTTAGAACAAAAAGTCCTCCAAAATCTGGAAACAAACTGGACTCCTCTGTCAGACACAATGTTCTCAGGAATGCCGTGTAAACGAACCACGTGCTGAAGGAACAACGGCACCAATTCAGAGGAGGAAGGCAACTTAGGTAATGGCACAAGATGTATCATTTTGGAAAACCTATCACAAATTACCCAGATGGTGGTCATTCTCTGAGAAACAGGAAGATCGGAAATGAAATCCATAGAGATATGGGTCCATGGTCTCTTGGGCACAGGCAATGGCATCAACAAACCACTAGAGCGAGAGCAAGGCTTGGAGCGAGAGCAAGTCCCGCAGGACTGCACAAATTCCCTGACATCACGAGACAAGGTAGGCCACCAAAAGGACCGACTAACCAAGTCTCTGGTACCAAAAATTCCGGGATGCCCAGCCAATGCGGAACAATGAATCTCAGACATCACACTCTTTTTCCATTGGTCCGGGACAAACAATTTTCCAACAGGGCAGCGCTCGGGCCTATCCTCCTGACACCCCTCCAGAGCAAGTCTCAAATTGGGCGAGATGGCGGAAAGAACTACACCCTCTTTCAAAATAACAGAAGGATCAGATAACTCAGGAGAGTCCGCAAGGAAACTCCTCGAGAGGGCATCCGCCTTAACATTCTTAGTGCCAGGAAGAAAGGAAACCACAAAATTAAAACGTGTGAAAAACAAGGCCACCTGGCCTGTCTAGGATTGAGTCGCTTGGCAGATTCCAGATAGACCAGATTCTTATGGTCCGTAAGGACCACCACCTGATGTTTGGCTCCCTCCAGCCAATGTCTCCACTCTTCAAAAGCCCACTTCATGGCCAACAACTCCCGATTACCCACGTCATAATTACGTTCAGTAGGAGAAAATTTTCGAGAGAAAAAGGCACAAGGGTTACTTTTAGAGGTCTCTGGATCTTTTTGGGACAAAACGGCACCTGCCCCAATTTCAGAGGCATCAACCTCCACCTGAAATGGCAGAGAAACATCAGGCTGCCGTAGAACAGGAGCAGAAGTGAATCTCTGCTTAAGTTCCTGAAATGCAGAGACTGCCTCAGGAGGCCAATTCACCACATCAGAACCCTTTCTGGTCAAATCAGTTAATGGTTTAACAATAACCGAGAAATTACCAATAAATTTACGATAAAAATTGGCAAAACCCAAAAATCTCTGAAGAGCCTTTAATGAAGTAGGTTGGACCCAATCACAGATGGCCTGAACCTTGACCGGGTCCATTTCAATAACAGATGGGGACAAAATGAATCCCAGAAATGAGATCCTCTGTACGCCAAAAAGACACTTTGATCCCTTCACATACAGAGCATTCTCTCTCAAAATCTGGAATACAGTTCGAACATGTTTCACATGAGAGTCCCAGTCATTAGAAAAAATCAAGATATCATCCAAATAAACAATCAGAAATTTATCCACAAAATCCCTGAAAATGTCATTCATGAAGGACTGGAAGATGGAAGGAGCATTAGTGAGCCCAAAGGGCATCACTAGGTACTCAAAATGCCCTTCAGGGGTATTGAATGCCGTCTTCCATTCATCCCCGTGCTTAATGCGAATAAGGTTATACGCCCCCCTGAGGTCAAGCTTGGTAAACCAAGTAGCGTTTTTCACCCTGGAAAACAGGTCAGAAATCAAGGGTAACGGGTATTGATATTTCACAGTAATATTGTTCAAGAGACGATAATCAATACACGGCCTTAATGAACCATCTTTTTTGGCCACAAAGAAAAAACCGGCACCTAAGGGTGAAGAGGATGGTCTGATATGACCCTTCTCCAATGATTCCTTGATATAAGACCGCATAGCGTCATGTTCAGGTACAGACAAGTTAAAAAGGCGACCTTTAGGGAATTTACTACCCGGCACTAATTCAATAGCGCAGTCATAGCTCCTATGGGGAGGCAAGGATGCAGATTTACTTTCGCTAAACACATCATAAAAATCAAACAAAAAGTCAGGAACATCCTGAGCCTGGGGGGAGGCAGAAAAAACAGGAGTGTTGGTATTAACACATTGGCAGCCCCAACTGGTTACAGACACAGATTTCCAATCCAAAACAGGATTATGAGACTGTAACCAAGGGAAACCCAGCACGATAATGTCATGCAGATTATATAGAACCAAAAATTTGCAGCACTCCTGGTGATCAGGTTCAACCCTCATTATCACCTGAGTAGAAAACTGGGGTTTATTCTCAGCCAAAGGGGTAGAATCGATCCCCAGTAGGGGAATAGACTTCTGTAGGGGTATCAAGGGAAACCCACAACGTTTAGCAAAATCATAATCCATCAGGTTAATAGCTGCTCCAGAATCAACGAAAGCCTGAGCAGAAAATGAGGACAGAGAGCATATCAGAGTGACAGTTAATAAAAACTTAGTCTGAACACTACCCAAGACAACTGAGCGTGCAAAACGTCTTCCCCGCTTAGGGCAGACTGAAATAGCATGA
>JARQOD010011148.1:0-24582 GCA_033576555.1 Oophaga sylvatica
GCTACATATTGCATACAATGCTTTACATACATAGGTGAAAAGTTTGCGCACACACAAGATGAAGCAGAGTTGAAGTTAAAGCAAGCAAAAACGTATCTAAAACATGCATCTTTGAACATGAAAACAGCAATAGACAGCAAAAAAGAAAAAAAAACAAAACATAATGCTTGAAAAACACAACTTGCATTGATTTCTATTCAATCTGTTTTTGGAAACCGGATAAGAGAAAGAGTGCACTGTTCCCAGAAATACTGCAATACTGGGTCAATGCGTGGAGTGGACAGAGCAAGCTCTTTTTCCATCTCCCTGTTCTAAAATCCATTTAATATATGGTCCCCAGATAGGGGACGTATCAGATATTAAACTGATAAGAACAGATACTACACTTGATCTTAGCCAAAAGGCCGAGAAGCGATAGCCCGAATTGCCTTGGCATTTGGGATGACCCATGGCCTAACACTGACATCCTTGTGGAGTTGTCAGTGTCTTGAATTTGCATAACCCCTCCTTCTATTTTTTACACAAATACTCACTTCTCATGCATCCTGTTGTGCCCAACACCTCAGGATGTTGAGGAAGGAGGGGAAGAAAAACGCCAAAAACCAGCAGCTGTCTACCCCTCAGCTATGCTGGTTTAGCCAGGCAGGACTACCTCTATTGGGTAGTACCTACCTGTCTGCCTTCATCAGCAGACTGAGGATGTCTGCCTCTGCACAGCTATTTATAGGCCAAGGGCCCATTGTGCAAGGGTGTGGCCCATTGTGACACGTGCAAGCGTTCCATGGCTCACATTACATCTACCGCAGGCTGCATTGGACGCTCAAAAAAAATGGCCGCCAACAAGCAATTGAATACACAGACAGGTGAAAGGTACTTAGCACATTCAAAGAACACACCAGACCACGTTTTGTTGTGTTTATTTAATGCACATGTACAAAATGTAAAAGATGGTGGTCGTCCACAAGAGGGAGACAATGTTTTGCAAAAGACATCATTGCATCAATAATGTGAACAGTGTACAATAGCTACACATGGAATACTTCAAATGAAACCGATAGCCTTGATGGCAAGGGGCTTCAATGCGTGTGTGGCAACAATGTTGTAGCAAAAGCTAGGTACATTCTTGCAACTTATCACACTTGAACCAGCCACAAAAACCTTTGATAGATTGTTAACGCTACATATTGCATACAATGCTTTACATACATAGGTGAAAAGTTTGCGCACACACAAGATGAAGCAGAGTTGAAGTTAAAGCAAGCAAAAACGTATCTAAAACATGCATCTTTGAACATGAAAACAGCAATAGACAGCAAAAAAGAAAAAAAAAAAAACATAATGCTTGAAAAACACAACTTGCATTGATTTCTATTCAATCTGTTTTGGAAACCGGATAAGAGAAAGAGTGCACTGTTCCCAGAAATACTGCAATACTGGGTCAATGCGTGGAGTGGACAGAGCAAGCTCTTTTTCCATCTCCCTGTTCTAAAAATCCATTTAATATATGGTCCCCAGATAGGGGACGTATCAGATATTAAACTGATAAGAACAGATACTACACTTGATCTTAGCCAAAAGGCCGAGAAGCGATAGCCCGAATTGCCTTGGCATTTGGGATGACCCATGGCCTAACACTGACATCCCTTGTGGAGTTGTCAGTGTCTTGAATTTGCATAACCCCTCCTTCTATTTTTTACACAAATACTCACTTCCTCATGCATCCTGTTGTGTCAACACCTCAGGATGTTGAGGAAGGAGGGGAAGAAAAACGCCAAAAACCAGCAGCTGTCTACCCCTCAGCTATGCTGGTTTAGCCAGGCAGGACTACCTCTATTGGGTAGTACCTACCTGTCTGCCTTCATCAGCAGACTGAGGATGTCTGCCTCTGCACAGCTATTTATAGGCCAAGGGCCCATTGTGCAAGGGTGTGGCCCATTGTGACACGTGCAAGCGTTCCATGGCTCACATTACATCTACCGCAGGCTGCATTGGACGCTCAAAAAAAATGGCCGCCAACAAGCAATTGAATACACAGACAGGTGAAAGGTACTTAGCACATTCAAAGAACACACCAGACCACGTTTTGTTGTGTTTATTTAATGCACATGTACAAAATGTAAAAGATGGTGGTCGTCCACAAGAGGGAGACAATGTTTTGCAAAAGACATCATTGCATCAATAATGTGAACAGTGTACAATAGCTACACATGGAATACTTCAAATGAAACCGTAGGCCTTGATGGCAAGGGGCTTCAATGCGTGTGTGCAACAATGTTGTAGCAAAAGCTAGGTACATTCTTGCAACTTATCACACTTGAACCAGCCACAAAAACCTTTGATAGATTGTTAACGCTACATATTGCATACAATGCTTTACATACATAGGTGAAAAGTTTGCGCACACACAAGATGAAGCAGAGTTGAAGTTAAAGCAAGCAAAAACGTATCTAAAACATGCATCTTTGAACATGAAAACAGCAATAGACAGCAAAAAAGAAAAAAAAAACAAAACATAATGCTTGAAAAACACAACTTGCATTGATTTCTATTCAATCTGTTTTTGGAAACCGGATAAGAGAAAGAGTGCACTGTTCCCAGAAATACTGCAATACTGGGTCAATGCGTGGAGTGGACAGAGCAAGCTCTTTTTCCATCTCCCTGTTCTAAAAATCCATTTAATATATGGTCCCCAGATAGGGGACGTATCAGATATTAAACTGATAAGAACAGATACTACACTTGATCTTAGCCAAAAGGCCGAGAAGCGATAGCCCGAATTGCCTTGGCATTTGGGATGACCCATGGCCTAACACTGACATCCCTTGTGGAGTTGTCAGTGTCTTGAATTTGCATAACCCCTCCTTCTATTTTTTACACAAATACTCACTTCCTCATGCATCCTGTTGTGTCAACACCTCAGGATGTTGAGGAAGGAGGGGAAGAAAAACGCCAAAAACCAGCAGCTGTCTACCCCTCAGCTATGCTGGTTTAGCCAGGCAGGACTACCTCTATTGGGTAGTACCTACCTGTCTGCCTTCATCAGCAGACTGAGGATGTCTGCCTCTGCACAGCTATTTATAGGCCAAGGGCCCATTGTGCAAGGGTGTGGCCCATTGTGACACGTGCAAGCGTTCCATGGCTCACATTACATCTACCGCAGGCTGCATTGGACGCTCAAAAAAAATGGCCGCCAACAAGCAATTGAATACACAGACAGGTGAAAGGTACTTAGCACATTCAAAGAACACACCAGACCACGTTTTGTTGTGTTTATTTAATGCACATGTACAAAATGTAAAAGATGGTGGTCGTCCACAAGAGGGAGACAATGTTTTGCAAAAGACATCATTGCATCAATAATGTGAACAGTGTACAATAGCTACACATGGAATACTTCAAATGAAACCGTAGGCCTTGATGGCAAGGGGCTTCAATGCGTGTGTGCAACAATGTTGTAGCAAAAGCTAGGTACATTCTTGCAACTTATCACACTTGAACCAGCCCAAAAACCTTTGATAGATTGTTAACGCTACATATTGCATACAATGCTTTACATACATAGGTGAAAAGTTTGCGCACACACAAGATGAAGCAGAGTTGAAGTTAAAGCAAGCAAAAACGTATCTAAAACATGCATCTTTGAACATGAAAACAGCAATAGACAGCAAAAAGAAAAAAAAAACAAAACATAATGCTTGAAAAACACAACTTGCATTGATTTCTATTCAATCTGTTTTTGGAAACCGGATAAGAGAAAGAGTGCACTGTTCCCAGAAATACTGCAATACTGGGTCAATGCGTGGAGTGGACAGAGCAAGCTCTTTTTCCATCTCCCTGTTCTAAAAATCCATTTAATATATGGTCCCCAGATAGGGGACGTATCAGATATTAAACTGATAAGAACAGATACTACACTTGATCTTAGCCAAAAGGCTGAGAAGCGATAGCCCGAATTGCCTTGGCATTTGGGATGACCCATGGCCTAACACTGACATCCCTTGTGGAGTTGTCAGTGTCTTGAATTTGCATAACCCCTCCTTCTATTTTTTACACAAATACTCACTTCTCATGCATCCTGTTGTGTCAACACCTCAGGATGTTGAGGAAGGAGGGGAAGAAAAACGCCAAAAACCAGCAGCTGTCTACCCCTCAGCTATGCTGGTTTAGCCAGGCAGGACTACCTCTATTGCGTAGTACCTACCTGTCTGCCTTCATCAGCAGACTGAGGATGTCTGCCTCTGCACAGCTATTTATAGGCCAAGGGCCCATTGTGCAAGGGTGTGGCCCATTGTGACACGTGCAAGCGTTCCATTGGCTCACATTACATCTACCGCAGGCTGCATTGGACGCTCAAAAAAAAATGGCCGCCAACAAGCAATTGAATACACAGACAGGTGAAAGGTACTTAGCACATTCAAAGAACACACCAGACCACTTTTTGTTGTGTTTATTTAATGCACATGTACAAAATGTAAAGATGGTGGTCGTCCACAAGAGGGAGACAATGTTTTGCAAAAGACATCATTGCATCAATAATGTGAACAGTGTACAATAGCTACACATGGAATACTTCAAATGAAACCGTAGGCCTTGATGGCAAGGGGCTTCAATGCGTGTGTGCAACAATGTTGTAGCAAAAGCTAGGTACATTCTTGCAACTTATCACACTTGAACCAGCCACAAAAACCTTTGATAGATTGTTAACGCTACATATTGCATACAATGCTTTACATACATAGGTGAAAAGTTTGCGCACACACAAGATAAAGCAGAGTTGAAGTTAAAGCAAGCAAAAACGTATCTAAAACATGCATCTTTGAACATGAAAACAGCAATAGACAGCAAAAAAGAAAAAAAAACAAAACATAATGCTTGAAAAACACAACTTGCATTGATTTCTATTCAATCTGTTTTTGGAAACCGGATAAGAGAAAGAGTGCACTGTTCCCAGAAATACTGCAATACTGGGTCAATGCGTGGAGTGGACAGAGCAAGCTCTTTTTCCATCTCCCTGTTCTAAAAATCCATTTAATATATGGTCCCCAGATAGGGGACGTATCAGATATTAAACTGATAAGAACAGATTTTTTTTTTTTTTTTTTTAAACCATTCAGGTTTCAAACGTAGTCCGGAGTCCGAGGTTCCACCCGAGGGCACAACCACCTGACAGGACTACACCAAAAACTCATCATTATGGCCATCATTTATTTATAAAAGGAAAATACACCATAATACAAGGTCAAAACACATCATAGCAATCCAATATCACACCCCCGCCACCCAGTGCTTCCACTTCAAAAATTTCCAACTACCTTCAGCATCCATACCTCTATCCCCATCCCACTTATAGTAAAAATACAGCTTATCCAAAACCATTCTCACACAATCATCAATTTCAAAACCTTGTTTCTTATAAACACTCAAATTTCTAACATCCCACAAAACCTCCTTCACACATGCCAAAAACAACCACAGCAACCTATCTTTCTGCTTACTCAACGTACAAGCACCAAACATAACAATTTCAAGAGATAAACACTTAATCCCAGTCAAACCCAAACACATCTTCCCTAACTTACTCCAAACTCCTCTAGCATGCCTACAAGACCAAAAAACATGACTTACATCCTCATCATCTCCACATCTATCCCTAGGACACCTTTCAGACGGTACCAGACCTCTCCTCTTCTGCACACTCCTCACTGGTAACACACCATGCAAAGACATCCATACAAGATCCTTTTGCTTGTTTGACAAGTCATACTTAGCCACTTTCTCCCACACCACTTTTGCCTCTGCAGATTTCAGACCCTTTATATTGCATATAGACCCATCCACACACATTCTCTTAATAACCTTTTTCTCACTCAAAAACTGTTCCATTCTCACATTCTCCAGTCTATACTCCCTCACAAATCGCTCCACATACAAATACCATTCAGGACATAGGAAAGCAAACGGTTTACTTCTATCAGGAAACACCCACTTCAAACGCCCCAACATTGAACCTGCCAAGTACCTCAACATACAGGCAGTCTTGGAGGACCTGGAAAGAGACCCAACAAAAAAACAAATATAATTAATACCCAAAAAAACTTCAACATTAGGGAAGTCAAGTCCACCATCTTCCTTTCTTTTAACCAAGATCTCTCGTTTTGCCTTCTCCATCCCAGAACCCCATAGGAAACAAAAAAAGCAACCTATTAACCTTTTTCAACATAACACTTGAGGGAGGAAAAACCAAGGCAATATATAAAATCATGGGCAAAATAACACTCTTCACCACCAGCACCTTACCAGTAAAGGACAAGTCCCTTAACCGCCAAAAATCCAGTTTCTTAGAAATCCTACTTCCTAACTCCCTCCAACATTCTTCCCCTTTCAAACTCTCACTAAAGTCAACCCCCAAAATTCTAATACTATCACCTGCTAACCCTATACCACAATCCACCAAAGAAACCTGTTTGAAAAAAACCTTCATATTACTTTTCCCCCAGTTAATCTTAAAAGCTGTGGCAATGCAGAAAACACTAACCAATAACTTTATCCTGGATACATCAGCAACTGAACCACAAAAAACACAAATATCATCCATATAACCCAGTACTTTTAACACCCTTCCATCACTCCCTGGAACCAAAAACCCTTTAAAGACCTTATCCTTCCTTATCATCACCAACAGTGGCTCTATAGCACATACAAACAAAATGGAGACAAAGGGCATCCTTGCCTTACCCCTGAAAAAATCTCAAAAGGGGTAGTAAAAAACCCATTCACTAACACCCTACTTCTAGCTCCTTCATACATTCCATACAACAAATCCACAAACCTATCTGGAAACCCCATACGCCGTAACACTTTAAATAAAAAAACATGAGCCACCCGATCAAAAGCTTTTTCAAAATCTAAAGCACATACCATCACTCCACACTTTCTTGCTTTACAATCCCCCAACATATCCCGTACTAATACCACATTATCATGAATCTTTCGACCGGGCACCGCACAAACCTGATCCTCATTTATAACATGCCCCACCACCTCTCTCATACGATTTGCCATCAATTTAGAAAAAATTTTGTAATCGGTATTCAACAAAGTAATGGGCCGCCAATTCCCTAAACAACGCCTATCACCCTTCTTAAAAATTAATATCACCACCCCTTGCTTCATACTCTCAGTCATCTTCACACCACCAAAAATCATTCTCATAACCTCCACCACATCCTTACCAATCACCTCCCAAAAAACCCTATAAAATTCCCAAGGAATCCCATCTTGACCAGGAGCCTTATTTTTCATTGCTTTAGAAACAATCCCACCAATCTCCTCCTCTGAAACCTCTCGCATAAGAGACGGAAGCTCCCCCTCAGGGACAAAACTCTCAATCACATCCAAAAACTCATCTTCAACACCCAAATCACAATCCTTCCTTTCATACAAGTCACTATAGAAGATTTCCACCACCTTCATTACCTCCACACCATCCACCTCACAATTATTCTCATCCAACAAAACCCTCATATCCCTTCCCCCACTACACATTTTCTTAAAAAAGAAACGAGAGCACTTCTCATTTTTTTCTCTCACCTCCACTCTTGATCTGAAAATAATCCTCTTACCTTCCTCTTCAAACCAACCATTCATTTCCTTTTTAGACCTCTCCAAATCACTCTGCACATCCAGGCCCAAAGACTTGCATTTATGCAAATAGGAAATTCTCCCAGCATACCTCTTATATAACAACCTCCTCTTCACCGCTCTTTCATAACCCAGATGTCTAAAAAAGCCACCTATTTTAACTTTAAACCCAATCCCACCATAACAAAGGATTTGAAAATTGAACTTTCTTCCTCCTCCAAAAAGCATACTTTCTCACAAAAGCCCTCCTCACTCCTACCTCATGCAACATACTAACATTCATCCGCCACACACCCCGACCATGAAACACATTATTAACCTCAAACACACCTGACAAACATTCATGGTCAGAAAAACCCACACGCTCCTGTTCATACTTCACACACTTAACCGCAGAAGAAGTGAAAAAGAAAAAATCCAAGCGAGAATCAGTACACCCATCATCCGCATGATATGTAAAGGGGCCAGGAGAAACCTCCACTGCATCTCTAAGGGAAAAATCAGACATCAGCTGTTTCCACCTGTTACCTGTAACATCAACCCTGGATACATAAGATCCTGCTCTAGCATCCTTTTCTAGGATACAATTCAGATCCCCCACAACAAAGGTTGGAAGTTTTCCATGCAAAAAAAATTTTAACTTATCAAACAGAGCAAGCCTAGCATTTTTATCTGCATGTGCATACACATTAATCAACTTAAAATCCCACCCCCTAAAGGAAAGAGTTAAACACAAACATCTTCCTTCCTCCACAACCACACTTTGTTTTAACACAATATCCTTATTTCTTAACAAAACCCCAACCCCATCATTCCTATTAATTAAAGAAAAAGACCATATCGCCTCCCCAAACCTCCATTCACTCTTTTTAGGACACCTATTCAGACCACACTCCTGCACACAAACAATATCACCCCCTTTTAAACTCAGAAAATCCAACACAGCTGCACGCCTCGCCAAGGACTGAAAGACTCTCACATTTTGAGAGATAATCTTCAAGCGCATAGCCATATAGCTGTTTCAAAGCAAAAGAAAAAAAAAAAAAAAAAAAAACACTGAAAATTCAAGTTCCACTGGGAAAGCCCGTTACCCTCTCCAAATCTGCCACTCTCTCGTCACTGAGATAACCCTGTCCCGGAGACTCTGGGGCCATCACTGGCAGTACAGGAGAGTCAGAGGGGGCACCATCATCACATGCCAGGACTTCAAAACGATTATCAGTCACTACTGAACTTTTCTCCTTGATCTCCCTCCTCTTCAATCTCTTCACTTGTTTTGCAGCAGGCTTCTTGGAAACCACCTGATGAAATATAGCGGCATTCTCTGCCTTAATCATCATATCTGCCAAGTCTCTACCAGGTGACTCTGACCACTCAATGTTAGCAGAAGCGCTAACACCCTCCTGAGTCGTCACAGCTGGGCTATCAAACTCCACCAGGCTTGTACTGGGTGTCTCCTCCACAATTCCCAGACTGGATGGTATAGCCTCCACCACCGGGAGCTCCTCCTTCTCTGCCACCATCTGCAACTCCATAGCCTCCACTGGGGCTCTGGCACCATTACCCCCATCAGATTCTCCCAGGGGACCGGCTTCCACCACTGGAGCCTCGGCACCACTACCCCCATCAGATTCTCCCAGGGGATCCAAGACAGGACTCACTCCAGCTTCTGGCACTGCTTCCTCAGCAGCCAAGAAAGTCTGGTCTTCAGCTGGCACGACAGTGCGTCCAACCAAAACAGCAGCCTGTCTGGCAAAGCGGGCCTGTTCAACAACATACTGCCGCCTAAGTCCAGGACATTTCATGCAAGTATGTTCACTGCTCCCACACAAGTCGCAAACCGGAGCATAAGGACATCCAGCAGTCTCATGCCCCGACCTCTTGCAATTTCTACAAGTGGTGCCATGGTTACAGTTCTCCTTCATATGTCCATATCGGAAACACGCCCTGCAAAAGGACGGCTGACCAGGGTAATGCAAAAAACCTTTGTTGCCACCTATAGAGAAATTTGCTGGGGGGTGCATTATACCCCCTATACCCTCTGGGTCAGGCTTAAAACGCACCCAAAATTTATGTTTTCCATTAAACACCCCAAAGACATTCCTTTGCATAGGCCCCACTCGCACAGATGAACAATATCTAGCAAGGAAGGCTTTCAATAAGGCAGAGTCAATAAAGGGGTTATAACAGTGCACAAGTAGCGGTCTCTCAATGATGGAAAAAAGAGGAGACACAGTCACATACTTCAATGTAGGATGAGCCGCTTTCTCCTTCAAGAACTGGTAAAAGTTCAAACAATCCTCCTCAGTATAAAAGGTTATGTCATACTGACCATTAGATGGAAAGTCCTGGATACAGAAGACCTTACTCAACTCGACACAAGCCAGTTCCTTGATGACATCTTCCACGATGAAGGGGAGCTGCATACCAAACTTCTTCTCCAAAGCAATCGTCAAACGCACAGTGTTGCGAATAGCTGCCATCTCTGCAAAAAAAAGTGCCCGAAGCACACGATCGCCGCTCACAAACGCTGGAAAATCTCCACGTCCAAAAGCCTCCTAGACCAGACCAAGACTCTTCATCCTGATCTTAGCCAAAAGGCCGAGAAGCGATAGCCCGAATTGCCTTGGCATTTGGGATGACCCATGGCCTAACACTGACATCCCTTGTGGAGTTGTCAGTGTCTTGAATTTGCATAACCCCTCCTTCTATTTTTTACACAAATACTCACTTCCTCATGCATCCTGTTGTGTCAACACCTCAGGATGTTGAGGAAGGAGGGGAAGAAAAACGCCAAAAACCAGCAGCTGTCTACCCTCAGCTATGCTGGTTTAGCCAGGCAGGACTACCTCTATTGGGTAGTACCTACCTGTCTGCCTTCATCAGCAGACTGAGGATGTCTGCCTCTGCACAGCTATTTATAGGCCAAGGGCCCATTGTGCAAGGGTGTGGCCCATTGTGACACGTGCAAGCGTTCCATGGCTCACATTACATCTACCGCAGGCTGCATTGGACGCTCAAAAAAAATGGCCGCCAACAAGCAATTGAATACACAGACAGGTGAAAGGTACTTAGCACATTCAAAGAACACACCAGACCACGTTTTGTTGTGTTTATTTAATGCACATGTACAAAATGTAAAAGATGGTGGTCGTCCACAAGAGGGAGACAATGTTTTGCAAAAGACATCATTGCATCAATAATGTGAACAGTGTACAATAGCTACACATGGAATACTTCAAATGAAACCGTAGGCCTTGATGGCAAGGGGCTTCAATGCGTGTGTGCAACAATGTTGTAGCAAAAGCTAGGTACATTCTTGCAACTTATCACACTTGAACCAGCCACAAAAACCTTTGATAGATTGTTAACGCTACATATTGCATACAATGCGAGTGGCTTAAGCCTCATGGTGTGCAGGACGTGAGCCATAGGAGCTCCTGAGGGAAAATCTCCATTGCTACAATTCACAGCGACATCACAAGCCTTACAAGCTCCTTTCTACAAAAATTAGCATTTTTCTCCCTTCAAGCTTCATAAAGAACCAACTCTTTCTGCAATCAAGCCATTTTAAGATCCACAACGACCCGCGGCCTAGCAGGATCTGACTGCGACCTATACATGCGGCCATAGGCCTCTCCACAGGCCCGAGGCAATCAAGATCAAATATTCAGCCTCAGACCGGATCCTGCGATACTCTGACACCGGGTAAAAAGACCATCCACATCTTACCTGAATCCTATTCAGTCGGCGGTGCCCGACCATCTCCTGACACCCTCCAAAAGAACCCGACGCTGAAGACCTCTCTCCTGCATAACGGAGACGCCGGCGCGGCATTCACTGGCGCCCATCAGTTCGCAGTTAAGCGCCTCTCTGCGGAGGTAGAGATCCATTCGTCGGACTCAGCGGAACACAGTGGAGGACTATCCGAAGAGCAGCGTTTTCGGATCGCCGCTTGTTCCTTCACCTGAATCCGACGTCGATCGCAGCTGCACAGCGACTCCCGGGACCCACATTCCACAGTTGCGGTCACCGGCATCGCCCCTTGTTCAGCGGTCCTGGGCTGCACTCAGAGCGGTGTTCCCTGGTGATCCCTGGCTTTAGTAGCCGCCTTCTAGCCGCCTCAGGTGTCTCTCCGGCGGATATAACCAGTCGGTGGCGCCCGACCACTTCCCGGCACCCTCCGGAAGAACCCGGCGCTGAAGACCTCTCTCCTGCGTGGCAGGGACTTCGGCGCGGCATTCACTGGCGCTCACCAGCTTGCAGCTGGGCGCCTCTCTGTGGAGCCGTGAATCAGTGACCAGCTGCCTACACCATCATCGGAGGTCTTCAATTCAACGATCTGCAGTCTCAAACAAGTAAGACTAGAGCAACGCTCTGCAGCAGAGACGAGCAGGTCTCCATGAGAAATAGCCTGCTTCGCTGCAACATAGCCCAGTTAAAAGTGGTGTTACAAGCGTACTGATCGTATCCCTAATCCTGTTGGGCGCAACGCTCTGCAGTCACACAAACGCTTTTCACCACAGGCGCCTGCATCACTTTAATCAGTATTATTGTCTACTTATTGTGTTTTTTAGAACACCACATAATTTCTATTTTAAGGGCAAGACCTCCTGGCTCCCTTTGTACTCTAATAACATATATATAGATCCTGTAGATCTACTAAGATATCTAATTTCTCTCAATATTAGTGAGAGCTCACTGATAGTTACCCTTGTTGACTCTCACAAAATCAGTTCTCACCTCCATCACCACTAACGTTATTGGCTCCAATCCTATTTCCCTAAAGGAATTAACTTTACCAAACTCAGAAAATATAGGTAATTCCACTCTACATACTATAAAGTCTAATATAGAGCTAAATCAGCAATCTCCATATATTTAGCAATTTATAGGCTTCCGATTAATGTTTTATGATTGCTTTACTACTAAAACCACCTGAATAGTTCTGGAATAAATTCTATAGTTTATTTTACAGTTATCTATTTACTCCCAACTTTATCTGGAGCTCACTTGGTGGTACCCCGGTTGACTCGCATAACAGTTAATTCTCATCTTCATTTTCAGCAACACTGTCTTTGTTTTTCTGTTTTTACCCAGGCTTTTAATACCAATATAAAGCTGGAATACCTGTCTATATTGATATACCAAACCTAGAGCTATAATAATAGCTTTTTTTTTCATATATTCTGTGACTCATACTTTTCAATTACAGGTTGTATAAGTCAGAATACTTATATTAGCACAGTCAACGTTTTACAATTGATTGTACATAATATGCTCATTTGGTGAGTTCAATTTTCACAAACTTGATAAGGTCAACTTAAATAGCTTTACATTTAACTGTATGTTTCTAAAGTTTAATATTTAATTCTACATATACACTCACTTTACACAACCAATCTACATATACACTTATCTGAAAGGTCAACCCTCACAGCTTTACCTCCATTTGTCTATACTTTGTATTCTGTATTGAATTTAAGTAACATATTTTTCTCAAAATGAGTAATCGACCTAACTCTCAAAAAACTGTTAATAATTCCCCAAAACGACAAAAGGAGTCCAAAACAAATAATTTGCGTTCCAATTACAGTCCTTCTAAGGATCAAACCAATCTGATCAGCCCCACCAGGTCGAGATCCCCATTAAAGACTGACATAAAGTCATCTTTACCGCGCCTAAGTGACAAAAAAGACAAAAAATCGGTACTTTTTGCAGATACAGCAAAACCTCATCAAAACAAAACTCAACATGCCCCACTATCCATTACTCAATCATCCCCCATGCATGAAATTTATGGACCTCTCCGTCTCAGCTAAAAGAAAAGAACCGGGGATTGGGGGAAAAATTCCCAGACTCTCAGGGTAGTGAGGATGATGACCATAGTGATTCCTCAACCTCACCCAATTCCACCCCTGCTAAACATAGGCACAAACAAAATTTAGAAACAATACCGGCCTCCTCAGGCCTCTCCTCTATACCTTTGAATGCTCCCTCTCCCAGCCCAATGTTGGAGCAAGTGGAAGCATTCATGACCAACCTAGCTACAAAAATAAATGAAAATATGAAAAAAAACTTTGAGGAACAAGCAAAAATGTTTCAAAGTTCCTTTGATCAATTAAACAAAAAATTCATGGATCAAGAGGAGAGGCTGTCAGAGGTCGAAAAAACTGCCTTAGAAGCATCATCTGAGATTTATAATCTGACCAATGAGGTCAAAAGGCTCAGAATTAAACTGGCTGATCTGGAAGATCGTAACCGCAGGAATAACTTTAAAATCCGAGGCATACCTGAGAGCATCACCCCGGATAATCTAGCAGAACATGCTCGCTCCATTTTCAAAAAAGCTATTCCTTCTTTAACAAATCTTGACCTGAATATCGACAGGATACATAGACTCCCTCGACCTAGTTCAATTCCACAGGATACTCCGAGGGATACCATCCTGCGCATGCATTTTTATGCAACGAAGGAAAAAATCTTTCAATATCTTAAAGAAAAGAAAACATTCCCAGAACCTTTCCAAAATTTAAAAATTTACACCGACCTCTCTAAAGACACCCTTGAATCTAGGAAAACCTTTAATGAGGTCACGTCATTCTTCAGGAAAAAAGGAATTTCCTATAGATGGGGCTTTCCACTAAAACTTCTAGTCTACCTAAATGGGAAAACAATCCCAATTTTTTCTGTGGAGGAGGGGCTTGATCTCATCTCCACACTAAGAAATAAGGGACCCAACCATAAAGGTCTTCGTTGAGAATCCTCAAACGTTCCTTTTGCCTTAAGAGATATGGTATAAGTCAAAACTAATGGCTTGTATCTTTAAGAGGATTTCCCTCTACTCCTAATTTGAAACACCTCCCTAGTAAAGTTCATCTAATTTTTGAGGTGAACTATCTTCCTATATTTGCTACTTGCATTTGTTTAGGCGTAACGCTTATAATTATAATTGGTATTCCGATTGTTTTTTCTTTTCTATCAAGGCGCAGTACAACTTCATTTTCCCAGTGAGACCACTTTCTTCCATAGACCTAATTCATACTCTAACAATCCAACATGAGTATCAAGATTTTGTCATACAATGTAAGGGTCTAAATAACCCTAGAAAAAGATTTGCTCTTTGGAAAGAACTGGATAAATCCAGAGCGGATATCATATGTATCCAGGAGACAAAATTTAAATCTGAAAATCACCCCACCTTTTCCCACCAAAAATTCCCACATATATTTAAAGCATGTAATCAGAAAAGTAAAGCAGGAGTCATTACCATCATAAAAAACAGTATCCCCTTTGCCCTAATTGAGGAAATTCCTGATCCAAATGGAAGATTTCATATCTTGATTGGTCGTATTAATGATCAACTCTGCACAATTGTAAACTTATATGCCCCAAACAGAAATCAAACAAAATTTTTGAACAAATTGATTAACAAAACCAATAAAATCAAAAAGGGTGAAGTTATCTTTCTAGGGGACTTTAATGCAGTTCCAGATTCACGCATTGACTCCTCCTCTAAATACAGAACATGCCATGGCAATATCAATAACTGGTTATCCCAAAACGAGTTGTATGACGTTTTCAGGTGTGTCAATTCCTCTTCCAGAGAATATACACATTTCTCTGAAACATATCAAACCGCTTCAAGAATCGACCTCATCGTCACCAATGTTTTCTCTTTAACAAGATTTGAGAAAATTGTCATTGGTGACAGAACTCTGTCAGACCATTCTCCAGTGATAGCGGATCTTGTTTTGGGACCACCATTCAAAAACAAAATTCTGTGGAAATGCAACTCCTACCTAATTAACAATCCATTACACAAATCATTTATAGAATCAAACATCAAACTCTACTTTGAGGAGAACAACACTGAGGATATAAGCCCAGCTATTAGATGGTGTGCCCACAAGGCAGTTATCAGAGGCCTCCTAATACAGATTTCGTCTAGGGAGAAGAAAGAGAAAAAAGCAGAAACTGAGAAACTACAAATTCTACTTAAAAGCAAAATCGAAACTCAAATTGGTCTCTCTTCCCCTTCCCTCTCTCTCCAAAATGAAATTGCGAAAATTAGACAAGACCTAAAATTTCAAATTTTTTCATCATATGACGAATGATTAAGACAAATAAATACAAATTATACACTTCCCTGAATAAACCTTTGAAATTCATGATGAACCGAATCAAAAAGAGAAGAATCCGGAATAGAATTGACAAAATTAAATCAGAAAAAGGAACCTATCTGTCCCACCCACAGGATGTGGTTAACGAATTCGCAAATTTTTATGAAAAAATTTATAACCTAAACCCCCTCCCTACTCCTCAGGGAAAACAAAAAGCCATCTCCGCCTACTTAAAATCAATTAGCCTTCCAAAATTACAAAATGAAGACTTAACCCTTTTAACGTCCCCGTTCAACATAGAAGAAGTCAGAAATTGTATCTCCCAACTGAAATCGGCAAAGTCTCCGGGTCCCGATGGGTTTGGTAACGACTATTATAAAATCTTTTCCGACGTATTAACACCTCATCTCACGCAACTATTTAATACAACATCGGATACAGGCTCATTTCCTGCTGAAATGCTAGAAGCCTCAGTGATACTAATACCGAAGCCTAAAGGTGACCTCGAGTCTTTGTCGAATTATAGACCTATCTCTCTCATTAATTCAGATTTGAAAATTTACGCAAAAATTTTAGCAGATAGACTGGGCCAGATTTTACCCAAACTTATAAACAACGACCAGATTGGTTTTGTTAAAGGCAGACACACCTCTGATGGAACCAGAAGGGTCATCAACTTAATTAAATTAGCCAACTCTACCAAAATCCCCACTTTACTAGCGTCACTTGACGCAGAAAAAGCCTTTGATAGGCTCGATTGGACCTTTATGAATCAAACATTAAAAAAATTTGGCTTCAACAATAAATCACTCACAACTATTATGGCTCTTTACTCCAATCCTAAAGCCAGAGTGGTGTGTAACAATCATATTTCCCGTACCTTCCCCATTTCCAATGGGACAAGACAAGGATGCCCCCTTTCTCACTTCTGTTCGTTCTGGCTCTAGAACCCCTTGCACAGGAAATAAGGGAAAATAAAAAAATCAAGGGTATAAATACTAAAAATCGTCAACACAAAATCAGCTTATTTGCTGATGATATCCTTCTTTCTTTATCTGATCCAGTAGGTTCTATAAAAGAGCTACAAAAATTGCTGGAGACGTTTTCAACATTATCCAACTTTAAAATAAACAATAAAAAATCCACCCTATTACCAATCAACATAACCAAACCTGTGATTGAAGAAATAAAAAGCTTCTCCTCCATTAACTGGGCAAAGGGAGAATTCACTTACTTAGGTATCACAATTACAAAAAACCTTAAAAAAATGGTCGTCACAAATCTTAATAACTTGCTCAAAATTATCAATCTGGATTCAAACTCATTTGGAGAAAGAGAACTTTCATGGTGGGGTAGAATTTTCTCAATCAAAATATTCACCCTCCCAAAAATTTTATACGTCTTGGGTTCTCTTCCTCTCCCAATTTCTTTATCCCAAGTTAAAAATCTTCAACAATCAATAAAAACTTTTATCTGGAACAATAAAAAACCTAGAACTTTACAAACAATAGGTTACACGAAAAAATCCCATGGAGGTTTGGGTATACCAAATATTCTAAATCACCATCATGCCATGCTAGTCAAGCATAGTCTTTATTGGCTTTCCCCAAAAAATTCTCCAGCCTGGCTAGACCTCGAAATATCATTAAATAACAATAAACCGCTTCGCGACCTCATCATCAAGACAATGTCTAATCAACTCCCTGACTCGATGGCTCATCCTACTTTTATAGCCACAACACATGCTTGGAAGAAACTATCCTACACTAAAAATAGTTCAGACAAAATTACCAATTTTAAAAATATGTCCCTGGATACCTTGCTATCACTTAAAAATCAAATTCCACACCCGTCTTGGAAAGAGTTTGGAGTCAAAAAATTGGGTGACTTATATGATGGTACAGCTTTACTGCAGTTCTCTGTTATAAAAGACAAATTTAAAATTCCCTCTTCAATGTTCGGACACTATTTAATTTTAAAGGATCAGATAGTTCCCTGGCTTCGACAAAAACCTTTACTCTCTAAAGCTTCTTTAAACATGATTTCCAACTTGGAACACAAAATTTTTTGGAGCCATAGCTACATTTATGATTATTTAAATCAGGACTCAGATTTCACCAAAAATGCATACAACAAAAAATGGGAAGAGGAACTCAAAATAAATCCATCTTGTGAAGAGTGGGAAGACGCAATTACAACCTCATACTCATCTACCCTCTCCATGTCTCTTCAAGAAACTCATTATAAAGTTTTCTCGAGATGGTACCTCACTTCAGCTAGAATAGCCCATTTCGGTGAAAACACATCTTCTCTTTGTTGGAGAGATTGCGGTCATAGAGGGGATCTTCTCCATATGTTTTGGAATTGCCCTAAATTGTCTCCACTCTGGTCTGAAATTAATAATCTAATTAATAAAATTATTGGCAGACGAATTAAGCTCACGCCTCAGTTAGCTTTACTCTCGTTGGAGTTCCCAACCACAGAAATTGACAAAATCTTTTTGATAATACACATCCTTTAGTCACCAAAAACATGATAGCCTATAATTGGAAAAACCAATTCCCTCCATCATACTCAGATGTTATAGAAAGAATCAAACTCCATAAGGACTATGAGATAAAATTTGCTATCGCAAACAACCAATCCAAAAAGTTCATAAATAAGTGGTCTCACTGGGAAAATATAAATTAACCCCCCCTTCCTTTCCATTCCTTCCCTTCTTCCTCTCCCTTCCCTTCTTTTTTCCAATCCAGCTATTCCTAAAAAATAAAGTATTGCGCCATAACTTGCTATCTGGTTCTCATTGTGGTACTGGATATAATCCAGTTAAATTCTGACAAATACATGTCATCTGTTTACAAATATTTGTATGTTTATTCGTTTGCTCATCGGTTTATACACCCATCCGACATGGAACTCCTCAACTGTGTTTTAAATCACGGTTTAAAATATATTATTTTGCTATAACTGTAAAGCATGTCTAATAATGCTTTTTACTTCTGTACTATTGTTTCAGTATTAATGTTTTATAAAATGTTCAATAAAAACACTGAAAAACATATTGCATACAATGCTTTACATACATAGGTGAAAAGTTTGCGCACACACAAGATGAAGCAGAGTTGAAGTTAAAGCAAGCAAAAACGTATCTAAAACATGCATCTTTGAACATGAAAACAGCAATAGACAGCAAAAAAGAAAAAAAAACAAAACATAATGCTTGAAAAACACAACTTGCATTGATTTCTATTCAATCTGTTTTTGGAAACCGGATAAGAGAAAGAGTGCACTGTTCCCAGAAATACTGCAATACTGGGTCAATGCGTGGAGTGGACAGAGCAAGCTCTTTTTCCATCTCCCTGTTCTAAAAATCCATTTAATATATGGTCCCCAGATAGGGGACGTATCAGATATTAAACTGATAAGAACAGATACTACACTTGATCTTAGCCAAAAGGCCGAGAAGCGATAGCCCGAATTGCCTTGGCATTTGGGATGACCCATGGCCTAACACTGACATCCCTTGTGGATTGTCAGTGTCTTGAATTTGCATAACCCCTCCTTCTATTTTTACACAAATACTCACTTCCTCATGCATCCTGTTGTGTCAACACCTCAGGATGTTGAGGAAGGAGGGGAAGAAAAACGCCAAAAACCAGCAGCTGTCTACCCCTCAGCTATGCTGGTTTAGCCAGGCAGGACTACCTCTATTGGGTAGTACCTACCTGTCTGCCTTCATCAGCAGACTGAGGATGTCTGCCTCTGCACAGCTATTTATAGGCCAAGGGCCCATTGTGCAAGGGTGTGGCCCATTGTGACACGTGCAAGCGTTCCATGGCTCAGATTACATCTACCACAGGCTGCATTGGACGCTCAAAAAAAATGGCCGCCAACAAGCAATTGAATACACAGACAGGTGAAAGGTACTTAGCACATTCAAAGAACACACCAGACCACGTTTTGTTGTGTTTATTTAATGCACATGTACAAAATGTAAAAGATGGTGGTCGTCCACAAGAGGGAGACAATGTTTTGCAAAAGACATCATTGCATCAATAATGTGAACAGTGTACAATAGCTACACATGGAATACTTCAAATGAAACCGTAGGCCTTGATGGCAAGGGGCTTCAATGCGTGTGTGCAACAATGTTGTAGCAAAAGCTAGGTACATTCTTGCAACTTATCACACTTGAACCAGCCACAAAAACCTTTGATAGATTGTTAACGCTACATATTGCATACAATGCTTTACATACATAGGTGAAAAGTTTGCGCACAAACAAGATGAAGCAGAGTTGAAGTTAAAGCAAGCAAAAACGTATCTAAAACATGCATCTTTGAACATGAAAACAGCAATAGACAGCAAAAAAGAAAAAAAAACAAAACATAATGCTTGAAAAACACAACTTGCATTGATTTCTATTCAATCTGTTTTTGGAAACCGGATAAGAGAAAGAGTGCACTGTTCCCAAGAAATACTGGTCAATGCGTGGAGTGGACAGAGCAAGCTCTTTTTCCATCTCCCTGTTCTAAAAATCCATTTAATATATGGTCCCCAGATAGGGGACGTATCAGATATTAAACTGATAAGAACAGATACGACAATTGATCTTAGCCAAAAGGCCGAGAAGCGATAGCCCGAATTGCCTTGGCATTTGGGATGACCCATGGCCTAACACTGACATCCCTTGTGGAGTTGTCAGTGTCTTGAATTTGCATAACCCCTCCTTCTATTTTTTACACAAATACTCACTTCCTCATGCATCCTGTTGTGTCAACACCTCAGGATGTTGAGGAAGGAGGGGAAGAAAAACGCCAAAAACCAGCAGCTGTCTACCCCTCAGCTATGCTGGTTTAGCCAGGCAGGACTACCTCTATTGGGTAGTACCTACCTGTCTGCCTTCATCAGCAGACTGAGGATGTCTGCCTCTGCACAGCTATTTATAGGCCAAGGGCCCATTGTGCAAGGGTGTGGCCCATTGTGACACGTGCAAGCGTTCCATGGCTCACATTACATCTACCGCAGGCTGCATTGGATGCTCAAAAAAAATGGCCGCCAACAAGCAATTGAATACACAGGCAGGTGAAAGGTACTTAGCACATTCAAAGAACACACCAGACCACGTTTTGTTGTGTTTATTTAATGCACATGTACAAAATGTAAAAGATGGTGGTCGTCCACAAGAGGGAGACAATGTTTGCAAAAGACATCATTGCATCAATAATGTGAACAGTGTACAATAGCTACACATGGAATACTTCAAATGAAACCGTAGGCCTTGATGGCAAGGGGCTTCAATGCGTGTGTGCAACAATGTTGTAGCAAAAGCTAGGTACATTCTTGCAACTTATCACACTTGAACCAGCCACAAAAACCTTTGATAGATTGTTAACGCTACATATTGCATACAATGCTTTACATACATAGGTGAAAAGTTTGCGCACACACAAGATGAAGCAGAGTTGAAGTTAAAGCAAGCAAAAACGTATCTAAAACATGCATCTTTGAACATGAAAACAGCAATAGACAGCAAAAAAGAAAAAAAAAACAAAACATAATGCTTGAAAAACACAACTTGCATTGATTTCTATTCAATCTGTTTTTGGAAACCGGATAAGAGAAAGAGTGCACTGTTCCCAGAAATACTGCAATACTGGGTCAATGCGTGGAGTGGACAGAGCAAGCTCTTTTTCCATCTCCCTGTTCTAAAAATCCATTTAATATATGGTCCCCAGATAGGGGACGTATCAGATATTAAACTGATAAGAACAGATACTACACTTGATCTTAGCCAAAAGGCCGAGAAGCGATAGCCCGAATTGCCTTGGCATTTGGGATGACCCATGGCCTAACACTGACATCCCTTGTGGAGTTGTCAGTGTCTTGAATTTGCATAACCCCTCCTTCTATTTTTTACACAAATACTCACTTCCTCATGCATCCTGTTGTGTCAACACCTCAGGATGTTGAGGAAGGAGGGGAAGAAAAACGCCAAAAACCAGCAGCTGTCTACCCCTCAGCTATGCTGGTTTAGCCAGGCAGGACTACCTCTATTGGGTAGTACCTACCTGTCTGCCTTCATCAGCAGACTGAGGATGTCTGCCTCTGCACAGCTATTTATAGGCCAAGGGCCCATTGTGCAAGGGTGTGGCCCATTGTGACACGTGCAAGCGTTCCATGGCTCACATTACATCTACCGCAGGCTGCATTGGACGCTCAAAAAAAATGGCCGCCAACAAGCAATTGAATACACAGACAGGTGAAAGGTACTTAGCACATTCAAAGAACACACCAGACCACGTTTTGTTGTGTTTATTTAATGCACATGTACAAAATGTAAAAGATGTGGTCGTCCACAAGAGGGAGACAATGTTTTGCAAAAGACATCATTGCATCAATAATGTGAACAGTGTACAATAGCTACACATGGAATACTTCAAATGAAACCGTAGGCCTTGATGGCAAGGGGCTTCAATGCGTGTGTGCAACAATGTTGTAGCAAAAGCTAGGTACATTCTTGCAACTTATCACACTTGAACCAGCCACAAAAACCTTTGATAGATTGTTAACGCTACATATTGCATACAATGCTTTACATACATAGGTGAAAAGTTTGCGCACACACAAGATGAAGCAGAGTTGAAGTTAAAGCAAGCAAAAACGTATCTAAAACATGCATCTTTGAACATGAAAACAGCAATAGACAGCAAAAAAGAAAAAAAAACAAAACATAATGCTTGAAAAACACAACTTGCATTGATTTCTATTCAATCTGTTTTTGGAAACCGGATAAGAGAAAGAGTGCACTGTTCCCAGAAATACTGCAATACTGGGTCAATGCGTGGAGTGGACAGAGCAAGCTCTTTTTCCATCCCCTGTTCTAAAAATCCATTTAATATATGGTCCCCAGATAGGGGACGTATCAGATATTAAACTGATAAGAACAGATACTACACTTGATCTTAGCCAAAAGGCCGAGAAGCGATAGCCCGAATTGCCTTGGCATTTGGGATGACCCATGGCCTAACACTGACATCCCTTGTGGAGTTGTCAGTGTCTTGAATTTGCATAACCCCTCCTTCTATTTTTTACACAAATACTCACTTCCTCATGCATCCTGTTGTGTCAACACCTCAGGATGTTGAGGAAGGAGGGGAAGAAAAACGCCAAAAACCAGCAGCTGTCTACCCCTCAGCTATGCTGGTTTAGCCAGGCAGGACTACCTCTATTGGGTAGTACCTACCTGTCTGCCTTCATCAGCAGACTGAGGATGTCTGCCTCTGCACAGCTATTTATAGGCCAAGGGCCCATTGTGCAAGGGTGTGGCCCATTGTGACACGTGCAAGCGTTCCATGGCTCATATTACATCTACCGCAGGCTGCATTGGACGCTCAAAAAAAATGGCCGCCAACAAGCAATTGAATACACAGACAGGTGAAAGGTACTTAGCACATTCAAAGAACACACCAGACCACGTTTTGTTGTGTTTATTTAATGCACATGTACAAAATGTAAAAGATGGTGGTCGTCCACAAGAGGGAGACAATGTTTTGCAAAAGACATCATTGCATCAATAATTTGAACAGTGTACAATAGCTACACATGGAATACTTCAAATGAAACCGTAGGCCTTGATGGCAAGGGGCTTCAATGCGTGTGTGCAACAATGTTGTAGCAAAAGCTAGGTACATTCTTGCAACTTATCACACTTGAACCAGCCACAAAAACCTTTGATAGATTGTTAACGCTACATATTGCATACAATGCTTTACATACATAGGTGAAAAGTTTGCGCACACACAAGATGAAGCAGAGTTGAAGTTAAAGCAAGCAAAAACGTATCTAAAACATGCATCTTTGAACATGAAAACAGCAATAGACAGCAAAAAGAAAAAAAAAACAAAACATAATGCTTGAAAAACACAACTTGCATTGATTTCTATTCAATCTGTTTTTGGAAACCGGATAAGAGAAAGAGTGCACTGTTCCCAGAAATACTGCAATACTGGGTCAATGCGTGGAGTGGACAGAGCAAGCTCTTTTTCCATCTCCCTGTTCTAAAAATCCATTTAATATATGGTCCCCAGATAGGGGACGTATCAGATATTAAACTGATAAGAACAGATACTACACTTGATCTTAGCCAAAAGGCCGAGAAGCGATAGCCCGAATTGCCTTGGCATTTGGGATGACCCATGGCCTAACACTGACATCCCTTGTGGAGTTGTCAGTGTCTTGAATTTGCATAACCCCTCCTTCTATTTTTTACACAAATACTCACTTCCTCATGCATCCTGTTGTGTCAACACCTCAGGATGTTGAGGAAGGAGGGGAAGAAAAACGCCAAAAACCAGCAGCTGTCTACCCCTCAGCTATGCTGGTTTAGCCAGGCAGGACTACCTCTATTGGGTAGTACCTACCTGTCTGCCTTCATCAGCAGACTGAGGATGTCTGCCTCTGCACAGCTATTTATAGGCCAAGGGCCCATTGTGCAAGGGTGTGGCCCATTGTGACACGTGCAAGCGTTCCATGGCTCACATTACATCTACCGCAGGCTTCATTGGACGCTCAAAAAAAATGGCCGCCAACAAGCAATTGAATACACAGACAGGTGAAAGGTACTTAGCACATTCAAAGAACACACCAGACCACGTTTTGTTGTGTTTATTTAATGCACATGTACAAAATGTAAAAGATAGTGGTCGTCCACAAGAGGGAGACAATGTTTTGCAAAAGACATCATTGCATCAATAATGTGAACAGTGTACAATAGCTACACATGGAATACTTCAAATGAAACCGTAGGCCTTGATGG